>PDGT01000019.1:2731331-2815677 GCA_003671415.1 Megathymus violae
GGCGTGACGGTGCCGTCGTCGGATAGTCCTAACGAACCGTCGGACTCTATTGGCCGCTTACGCGACGAGATTGATTGTGCGTCGGAAAAGTCGACGTCTTGGGCCTGAGGGGCGTCAAGGGACGCGGGTGAGTCGGTTTGTATGGCTTGAACTAGTGTGGCCTCATCGATGGGCGCCTTGAGGAATGGAGACAGGGCTCCGAGAATGCGACGAACGAGCCCTAACTCGGCTGGATTCATCCTACCTAGCGATCCTCCCTGCCGCGGCAGGGAGAGACTCGAGAACGAAACGACCAAATCTAAAAAACAAAGATGGAATGAGCGAGACTACGAAAACAGTGACTATCCCTAGCGGAAATAGCCACTAACCGTCACCCTGGGAAGGCCCAGTGCAGTGGGATCGGGTCTCCGGTTTCTCTCAGTCCGAGAGGACTGAGAAGCGCACCGGGTCAACGCTAGTTGGCTTCGTTGTCACCGTTAGGTATCAACCAACTCAAAACGCGAAACGGAAACTTATTTATTGCCAACACAAAATAACACTAAAGGGCAACAATTAAGTCGCGGTCGATCGGTTTCGACGGCACAGTAAATACAGTCGAAAAATGGAAATGACTTACTCGGGAGTATGTCGGAGTGGTCCGTCTGCTACAAGAGCAGTAACGGAAGTGATCAGTGCGGTACCTTTTTCTTCTCAATTTGTCAACCACTTTTCCTTTTTCTTTGTGTATTAACTGTTGACGACAACATTGACTCTTTGTTTATTTTAGCTTCTATATTAAGTTTCAATGTTTTTTCTCTAATTTATTTAACCTCTTCTGGAAATATAATACTCGTACATGAAATACATCCCATTGTGTTAATTATAAAAAAGGGTTTAAAATGTATCGTGATCCTTTTTATATACTAAATGTCCGACCTGTGTGCCTTCATACGTAGGTACTTGAGACGACTTTGCTTATTCTATAATAGCTGTGCCCGCGACTTTGTCCGCGTGAAATTTAACAAAAAAGTTATATAGTAGAAATAAAAATAGCCTAAGTTACTCCTTATTACATCAGCTACTTGCCAGTGAAAGTCCCGTCGAAATCGGTCCAGCTATTTCAGAGATTAGCCGGAACAAACAGACAGACAGACAAAAATAGTAAAAAATGTTATTTTGGTATATGTACCGTATATACTTTCATATGCATGTAGTAAAAAGCGGTTATTTTAATATTACAAACAGACACTCCAATTTTATTTATTAGTATAGATCATTTGGTTGCTATAAACACAAATGTAATTATTGTTAGGAGGCTGGGTTATATTATCTTCCACATTATACACTAATTGCAAATTAATTACCACAAGTCTGGGGCTTATCGGTGAAGCCCCTTATGGTAATTGTGTTTAAGTACGGAAAATATATTAATATTATAGTTTCAGAATTTTATCTTCATTCAGTTTAAGTACTAAATTAATTTTAATTTGTATACGGAAGGCGTGCATAACACTAAGCAGCAGAAGTGCAAGCTCAGTGAATATTAAGGTGCAGAGAGGTTCTTATTTCAGCAGAGGCAGTTTAAAATCGTATTTTTCCTAATTTCAGTCCTGATGCCCGGTTACAATATTTGGTTGTGACCCGGCTTAATAAGGATTTCCAAGTTTGATTACCAAAGTACAATTCACGTCAATTTAGCCTTCGGAACTTTTGACAGAAACAAAAAAATTATTTGTGTAAAAGTAGCTGATTTGAAATAAAAATTATGATTCTCGTACGTATTTTGTGTGTTATTAAATATTTTTATTAATTTCCAACAATATATTTTGTTGCAATTTTACTAACGAACTATTTCTTCTATGTGACCTCGCGCTAAAATATGACGTCCGTCTATCCTTAATTCTAAGCAAATCACCGACGTTTGCCGTGCACTTTGACGATTAACAAACAACACAATGGCTGCGGTTCCATTCCGTTAGAGATCGCGTACGTGTGGAATTCTTTACATGCCTGGTTATTCACCTTTTGAAATCGACCGTAATTTTTTAACTTACTTTGGTTGCAGTGTTGGAGTGTCTGTTTACAAGCATGATTACAGCTTTCTTCTTCGTCGACATCACGTTGATTCCCCTTACGTAACGGCATCAAGAGGTGAGCACATACATGGCTTGACTGCCGACCACACCAACATATTTAGGGGAATAAAGAATCTCCTTCTTTTTGAGATCCCTTAAAACTTTGATGACCTCCATGAGTTCGTGTGATAGTAAAAGTAAGTACATCTTACTGTTACAAATGAATGAAGTTTGTCGCACTAGATAATCTAACAAAATTTAAGTTTCATCTAGCACACTGTCTATATTAAAACCACGGGAAAATCTCCAAGAACTAAAATTATTATCCTTCTTGCCACTTGAATTAATGTTTTATTTATTTTGTGGTTAAGATAAGCTACTGTTTAAAAGTATTTCTTTGTTTTCTCACAATCTTCTTCCTCCCGTTTCTTTACTCCTGTTTAATTCAATGTTGTAGATGACCTCGAGTTAAGAGTGAATGGTTTTTTATAACTTAGAATATAATTCTAAGGCTACATCGCCAGTTAACATTACTTGAAATAGCATAAAATAATCAAGCATTAACTTATAATAAATGAAACAAAAACCAATAATAATGGAGAAACTGTTACGACTAATATGACTGTATACGATATAACTTCCGTTTCCGCCTTTTTTCATAATATTAGACAAGTTTATTTTTATTTACGAATCTCTGTAGTCTCTCACATTTCTTATTAACATTTAGTACGTAATAATAATTTAAAAATTTTGTGTCAATTTTTTCATATTGTAGACTGCGTCATTATTAAAAAAATATTATTATTATTTTATGTTTTTCTTTACATAAACGTAAAATTAATAGAGATTATTTTATTCTGTATTTAACTAATGGACAAAGTGTTTTTTAAAGTAAATTGATGAAAAATCTATTTGACCTTAAGTTTCACCCCGAAGCGCAGCGATAGCCAGTTACGTAAAATTAATGGACTATCTAAACAGCTAGATAGATAGATAGATAGATAGATAGACTAGCTAAACAATCATCAAGCTTCGAACGTTCACTACTGTTCTCTCACTCCCACATCGCACTGCTACCGATCTTAACTCTCAGAATGCCATGGCTACGCGCCCTTGTAATATTAAAAAATAACGAACCCAGCACACATTATGTGTGTTGCAATGTATTAAAATAACTTTGGTTTATATTTAAAAAAAATTATAAAAAATTTACTCTAACGCTCCCTATCGCAACGGATCGAATCTTGTCGTATCTATAAATTATAATCTAAAAAACAAATACATTTTTACTTTGTGTTATGACCTCAATAGGTCGAGCCAATCACAAGATACAAATGATTAATGCACGCATCGACCATTATACATAACGGTAACATTAAAATTATGTAACGTACAATAAAAAAATATTTGTCACAAATTAATATTAACAATTTAATTCTGCTAACCTTAAAGTGTATGCAAAAAAGTACTAAAGAAAAGGCCGAGGAATTAATTATTCAAAATATTCGTTTTTACTTTGTTTCTGCGAAAAGTAATCTCAAAAGCTGACAAAAATTTGAATACGCGATGTAGTTAAATGGGTCTCGACCCCTACTTGACCGGTTTTCTAACTTGCTCTGTGAATAAAAAATCTGTGGATGTCGCAGACGAAAAATCTTGAAAATACTTGATATGATACAAATTTGATAAATCTAGGTAGATATCATAATGCCTATTTAAAGAAAAATGTTGTTTATCTTTAGGCAAACATTGTCGTGTATTGATAATATTTGTATGAATATACTTTCAGTATTAACATGTTAAGTAAAATTGACCATAGATATAAGTGCATATTCGGCATCAATTCATTCGGTTACATTAAAAGAACATAAATGAACAACGTTTCAAAAGAAAAAAATATAATTCTACTAAAGTTCTAAACTTTTTATCAACAATATTTTCGCTCAACGAATATTAAAGTTGTTCCACTCAAATCTCCTCTCAAAGTAAGGTTTGGCACTAAGATATCCCTGAGAAAAGTCGTATATTTATGCTACACCATCTTACTGCCTTTCCCTTTCGTCTTTCTCCCTTTTCATCATTATATTTCTCATCATGTTGTGTGTAGGTTTGTTTCTTCACGATATTTTTTTTTCAGAACAAATGAAAATTAATTTCTAGTACGGTGTTGTATTTGAACTAGAATCACCCGTGTGGGAGAAGAATTATAACTATTGTCGACGTCTCCGAATGTCGTAACACTGATTAGGACTAAACATATAAAAATTTGACCCTTTACATTACACGTTCTGCTCGACCCGAACCTCTTAACCCTATTTACAAGATCGAGGAAAATAGTAATACTAAGGGGTTTTCAATATCCTTTTCCGTTTATTTCGAACCGAAAAGAATTTGGTTTTAGTCTCGGTGATCCAACCTCGATTGAAATTCCAACAACGAATATAGTATGTTCTGTCCGATGGACACGTTTTACGATTTCGGTCCGTGGAGTGAATTTCTCAGACCAAAATATTTTGGTCATAGTAATGTTTTTTATATTCCCCGAGTATTAAACCATATTGACTTTAATATAGTCGCCTAGCAGCAAAACGGGTGACTTTCCTATAAGATTTACCCCATAAGATGTTGTGACAGTTACAACTCTTTTCTTGACGCTTTTCGCTTTTTTGCTTTTTGCTTCGCGCTTTTCGCCTCCGAAACCTGATCGATGCTCTAACACGATAGCTTGTTAGGAACCCGGACCATAACATTTATGTTAATTTTTGTCAGGCGCTTAATTTTCACGCCATTTTGTTTATTTGAGATGTAGGTTTTTAGAGTTCCTTAAATGAGATATAAATATTGATTTATTTATTGTAATAACTACGAAAAAATCGTATGTCTAGTGGGACCAGATCCACTTCCCGGGATAAGGGTTTTTTAAATATATGTATTACACATATATGTTTAAATATTATTTAAATTATAGAAAGACATAAATACAGAACGTGAAAATAATTTTCTGTGTCAATGCAAGAAGAAAATATAATGATATTCAAGTTTGGAAAAATATAGAATTTTTGGAAGGAAAAAAAGTTGAATTCCAAGCAGCATTAAAGGACACTTTCAAGACGAACGTACAGGGAACACTTAAAGGAGGCGTAGAATATGTATTGCCTTCAATGATCTGGGGACCTGCTCAAAAGTAATTGGATAGAAAATTGCCAATAATCCGACTTGCCGTTGAAAAATTTGGGAAATAATTGAAGACGCAAAATTTTGAATTGGGTAATAAAGAGAAGGCGTTGATAGCATTGGACTAATAGGATTATTGGCAATAACAGAGTAGGATATAATGGTTTTTAAAGTTTTTTTAAAGTGTTACTCTCGCGGATAATGCGTTGAATGTATCTTTAGTGACACAAATTTTTATACGCGATGAATGTTCCTTAGCTCATCATAATCATTACAACTCATATTTTCCCAGTGCTGGACTTGGGTCTCTGCTCACATTGTGAGGATTTAAGGACATAGTCGGCCACGCTAACCAAGTGTGGGTTGGCAGACTTTACAATTACCTATTAAGATACAAAACAGACTTCCGTTGCGGTCCATAATTTTAGCGTAGTATTTTTTATATACAACTTCATTGTCTCTCACGACAAATAAAATAAAGAGAAAAAATTGCAAGAGAATCAGATATTCTTAATATTTTAAACATGCCAATTCTAACACACGTAACCGGCCATAAATTTCATGATAATATTAGTACTAGCGGCCGTTCAAACGCAATACTTCAAAAATTAAAACAGTCCAACTTAACTGTCCAATGTACAAACAATCCTAAAATGAGTTGCATAACCCCGATATTCTACGAAACAAAAGGCAAATGGAACAATTACGAATAATACCCGTATTTGGAAATGACAACCGCTTTTCCAGTAAATTATTTAACCAAGCAAATTTCCACCTTCATTGTTAATTGAAAACTGTTCTTGGTGTTCAGATGTTTTTAATTAATAATAATAATTTTAATTTACTTAATTACACAAGATATATTCGGTAATGAATAGATTACCTTAACATGGATAATAGCAGAGCTTATGGCTAACCAGTAGGTACCTAAAATATGATGTTTTTGAATATGTAAGAATGACTTCAAGGCAAGAGTGAATAGACCTTATTTAGGTTAATGCGCTTAACCATCATTGCCATATACCATCAAGTGGGATTGTCGTCAAGCATTCACAAAAAAATCCCAGCAAACAACAATGTAATGGTTCGTGAATAGTCAGCTGCACTTTTCATTTCCAATACGGAAGTGGAGTTTTATTGACATTGTAAAACTAACCAAATGTGAAGCGAGTAACGTACTTTTGCATTTGTTACTTCAATACAGCAGCTGAATGACAACATGTTGAAAATATGTTACAGTTATTTTTAGAAAGAGGATAATATCTAGCTTGTCAGGTAAATAATCTTACTACCTTAAAATACGGGTCCATTAAGATTAAATTATCTGGTATCATCGACAATCAGTGATCTCGAATAGAAGGGGCTTGATGGCATAATCTTGGGTATCAAACAATAGTGTGTACCGCGAGCAGAGACAGATGAGTTTGGATTCAAAGATAGAAGAAACCGTTTACCTTCAAAAGTAGAAAAGTCAACTTGCTTTAAAGAAGTTATAAGCATATTTGTTTCATCAGGTATTTCTTGCGTCATTGTTCTGCAAAAATGTAATTTGCTTCAAAGTACCTTACACTTTAGTAAGAAGGGTTATGTACAGTCACGGACGCAAAGTTAGAAAAGAACGATGAGAGTAGATTATGATTAATAAAGAATGTTGAAAAAATAAGAACAGTAAATTTTATTTTCTTCATCTTGAATTCTTACCTTTAACTAAAACGTATTGTTTAACTTCGTGACCGTGATCCGAACCTGAAATAAAAGCAAAATTTATTGTAAATTTTAATCTTTGTATGACCATAAGTTATCCAAAATAACCATAAGATAACATCCAAATGCGTTGGGAAGCTGACCCCGCTTGCCGATAGAAAGGTCCTTGTTTCCATTATTATCGGCGGAGGCAGACATTTGCGTGACAGAAAAATGTTTTTATTCGAGTCTTGACAGTTTGGGATGTTTAGTTCTGAGACACCTGGAACCATTTACACACAAGAAATCCCAGTGAGGGTTAGTTAAGGTTTTTTTAATTTTTAAAACGATTTGAAACATTATATAAAGTATTTAGTTTAATGACTATTCAAACATGTATTGATATGGTACATATTCTGATACTAAACTTTTAAGAGCAAGGAATAACATAAAAGAGTTAATACAGCTAAATTACGCCCATTCATCGAGTTAAGTCGAGATCTTAGCAAAGTGAAGAAATAAATCTTTGTAAGGAAGACGAGACGAGAAAAAGTGGCAGTAAAAAAGAAAAATGTATTAATACTGTGCCCTTATTAAATCAGATCAATTGCTTTGTTTCCGTTGAATAATATTCTATACATTGTTTAATCTTCCATAACTTTGTTTTTTAGCAAATATATTTATTATGATTACTGTTCATCTAAAAAAATATATTTTCAGATCAAAGGTCCGATTATGTTTCCCACATTAGAAAAATCGATGTGAACGTAAAAAGCTAATTTCAAATCATAGATCATAGTTTATTCCAAACAAGAATGAATTTTTAATCAATTTGAATTTGAAATTTGCACCTTCAAACTGTGACTAAAATAAAAACTAACTTCGATTGAGAATCATGTATAGATTTAAATTAAGGAGGAGGCAAGGAAAGAACAGGAGGTAAGCGACTGAGTTTTCAAAGAAAAATGACATTTAAATCAAAAATTAAATTCAAGTCGATTTCTCGAGTGAGCCCCTATTTTTATACCTACCTATGTTTAAACTAAAGGTAAATTATATAAAATTAATGAATTGGCATGGTGATTGGTTTATTTATTTGCCTAGCTATCTACCACTCTTCTAGAATCAACTGTGAACATTTTTTATATGTTTCCATTACAGTGACAGGTGACTGACAGTGTAGTAGCTAATATGCTAGTACCCGCTTCCATTTTTGCTGATAACGCGTCAATAATATCTTTGTGGTTACGAACGTCAAAAGGTGACAGTAACCGCTCAAAATCTAAATCATTGAAATACATTTTTTGGTACGTCTTAATCTCTAAATCTACTAATCTCGGAATGACATTTCGAAATGGCTGTCAGCCAGTAGATGTCAATGAACGACTGCGGAAGATAGGAATCTCGTTTTGGAACAAATGAAAAACGATTAATGTCAGTCTCTTGGCATTCCGTTTAGAATCTAATTGTGGTGGAGTATTTTTTAATCTTTTCTGTGAAACTAGTTCAAATTAGAATAACTTCAACCCATAAGTTATCTATAGCGGGCGTGATTGTGTTCTGGTAAATTTTGAATTGGATTTGTGGTCGCAGTAATGTCTCTACCACTCAAAGAACTCAAAAATTAATTACTATAATCCAACCGTAACAAACGTCTAGTGCCTTTGCCACAAGCGGATATCTATATTGACCTCCCTAATTTGATCGGGTAATACACGATTCGAATTGCAATATTTAATGACATAAAAGAGGTTTCCAGATTGTTACTTAAAAATATGAAAAAGGCTATTCTATTAACCTCGTCAAATGTAAACTTACAAAGTTGAAACTTAGAAGGTCGTCGCTTGTCGTTGATGAAATATTCAAAAACCATACGACGCAAATAGCAGATGGCCTAGATAGGCGCATTGAAACTTTCATAGTCGAATGCTGTGAAGTTAAAAAATCTTATTATATACATAGATTATTGTTGCAACATTTTTTATGATTCAGTAACCGTATTATTTAAACTAAAAAGCTATGGCCCTTTTAATAATGATATTTATATTACTTCATATGTTACGCAGAATAATAACGTTAAAAAATCGTTTGGATTTTCGGTTTCGTTTGGTGTTACCAACTACTTTGTTTTAAGTTTTAATTTTTACGATTTATTTCTATTATTTTTGTAAGCCGATTCTTTGTAAGTAAAATGAATTATCAAAACGTTCAAAAAGTAATATTAATTATATCAAAATTAAATAAATATTATAAGTACCTTCTGTTATTAGTGAGTTATTTGATAATGAAATTGTTCATTTCGATTCAGTGCCTTACATTTTAAAAAACACCCTAATACCATGCAATAATCATTATTTATTATGAGGCGTTAAATAAATATTTATACTGTTTATGATGCATTTAACAAATATAAAGTCATTTTATTATTGACAGCGTCTATTTACCTAGTTCTACGAGTAAGAAATATAGTCATTTATTACAAAAATTACGAAGAGGCACTCAAAAATGTGTTCATTACGCTCTTAACAGAATGTTCATACTAATTTAAACTATATAATACGGCGAAACATCCGTTTTTTAGAAGACATGGCAGGACTACGGCATTCAGTGAATTCAATGACAATAATTTATCTAAATTCAAAATAATTTGGAATGCATTATTTATTGATTAACATGATACATATATATTAAAAAAATAAATTTATTTTAAATTCAATTCATGTAATAATGTAAAATGATCATTTCACACAACAATTTTGTACCGAAAACTTTTTAATCAAAAACCTCCTTCATGCATTTAGAGATTACATGCAGGAGGAAACAGAAAGCATTAGTGGTGAAAAGAATAACTCCGCACGCTAAACACACATGGAAAAGTCTACATTTGAGCAATATTATAGTTTTACTATTAATAAAGTAAGAGCAAATATTCCAACAAAATATTGGTATATTTCGTTAGTTTAATTTTCATGAAAAATGAAATTCTTAAATATATGGAACGTGTTTGTTTGTAGTCTTGGAGAAGCAGTTAACAAAGGGGTTCTGCGATTTACTAGATTAGCTTATGACATATCAAATGGGCAACGGTTACCAATTATTAACGGGTCGACCATCTGTTCGTTTGCCTGAAGCGTGTTTCGTTCACTCGGTGCCTGATTTTTTTTTTACATAGAATAAGTTAATGCTTAATCCCACCTGATAAAAAGTGGTGATGAAATCTTAAGATGTTGAACGCATTAACATATTATAGCCTATTCACTCTTCTTTTGAATACTCTCACATTGTAAGAAGGCGGGAACACCGACGCGGGCAAGTTATTCCAGTCCTTTGCAGTGCGCACAATGAATGACGACACGTGGTACGTTTATTACGTAAGGATGGATACCCGCCGTACGTCGAGTTGTTCGATGGAGAAACGGCGATGGGGAAATTACTTCGAACAATTCCTGCGCACACTCTCTAAAATGTATTCTATAGAAGACCGAGAGGCTGGCAACCCTGCGCCTGTGCTCAAGGCTTTGCAGATTGGTACCGACTAGATCTGGGTCACCAATGACCCTTTTTGCACGTCTCTCCATCGAGTTCAACGCTGATAGATGATATTTGGCACCACCAGCTTGAATGTGACATCAGTACTCCACACACGGTCGAACTTGAGCTTTGTACAAGGGTAAAAGCTGATTTGGTGTGAAGTATCGCTGCACTTTCATAAGAACCCCAAGTTTTTTTGCAGCTGCTTTAGCCTTGGACCCGATGAACCAACCAAAATTGAGGTTCGAAGAAACTTCGATTCCCAACAATTGAAGACGGTCAGTGCATTCTAAGGATACATTCTGAAAAGTAGGAGCCAAGATGAACGGGCTCCTTTTGGCGCTTAACAGACACACGTCTATGTTTTTGTGACGCTGAATCTCACAAGATTGACAACACCCCATTCGGACACTGCCCGAAGTGAGAGATTCATGTGTTCCACCATGACCTCTCTTTCGAACTGTATTTCGTCTCTACTGGCCCGAGTATTCCGGAGGTATCTCTCCACTGCTGTGCTGTCATCTGCATACTCATAGATACCAGGCTTGAGCAGATCATTAATATGCACCAGGAATAGAGTAGCGGACAGAACAAACCCCTGAGGTACTCCAGCGTTGGTAGTCATCGATTGTGATGAACACCCGTCGACGACAACTCGGAGAGATCGTTCGCTCAGAAAGACCTTTACCCAACCGATAAGTCTAGAGAAATACCATACGCTAAAAGCTTGCTTAACAGGCTAGCATGCCAGACACTGTCGAAGGTCTTCGAAATATTGAGGGAGATGGCGAGCGCCTCCCCGTTTTTCTCGAAGGCCTCGCCCCATAAGTGAGCGGCATACGCTAGACGGTCCCCGGTCGAGCGGTTTCAGCGAAAACCGTACTGTCAGTCGCTGAGAAGATCGTTCAGTTCTAGGCATGCCATGAGACGCCAATTCAATATACGTTCCATAATCTTGCAGAGTATGGAGGTGATTAAAATCGGTCGATAGTTACTAGGATCGGCACTGCTACCTTATTTGACACGGATTGCACGTTGGCAAGCTTCCAGGATTTGGACAATATCCCAGTCTCGAGAGAGAGGCAGAACAGACGTGTCAGTACAGGAGACAACTCGGGTGCACACGCTTTTAGTACAAGCGCTGGAATTCCGTCAGGACCACTGGCCTTTTTCACGTCTAGACACCGCAAGATTTTGAGAACCTCCTTGTTCGTTACGCGTATCTCGGGTATAGAGATGCCACAGTTAGGTATTTGTGGTGGTATGTTGTTGCTAGCATCTAGACGCGAATTGTCGGCAAACAGAGACGCGAACAAGTCCGCCTTCTCTTTGGTCATATGAGCCAGGGAGCCGTCCGGTTTTACCAATGGAGGCAGTGTGGGCCGACAGAACTTAGTCTCAAGCGTTTTGACAAGAGACCAAAAAGCTCTCCTGCCAGATGGTTGACCAGAGAGATTAGCGCCGATATGTTGGATGCGATTGAGATTCACCTTCTGTAATGCTTTTTTGTAGGACTTGGCAGGGAAGTTAAAGGCTTTTTTCTTCGAACTGAAATCCGGAGCTTTGCGGTCTCGCGCATTAACCCAAGATAAATACGCCGAATGTTTGCGCTTCTCAGGAATGTTTAAAAATGGAAGAAAATCGAGAGAAAACATGTTTAAAGAGGAGAGTGCAGAGGCTTCGATAAGTTCGTGCGTTGAACATCTTAGACTTTATTATTTCACGTAAAAAAAATCAAAACAAAAAGACGATTCGCTTCGCTTCAGAAAACTTACGCCTTCCTATTTTTAAAATATCACCTGCACCGAAAACAATTATTATTCAATTGCATTTGACGGTTAATGCAGTATATATTTGCAACTTTCTAGAGATCGGTTTGGCTTGTTCTATAAATCAGAAACATGTTCATATATTGCAATAAACGCGAAAAGAACAAAAGAAAAGAAAAGTCAATACTTAGAACTACTCACTTAACATAGAAGTCATACTAAATTTGAATTCCTATTCCGCAGAATCTGTTTCTAGGGATCAAAATTATTCTACATTATTACTCTTAATTTAAATTCTAAATAAATGAAGAATAATCTGAGTCTTCTCAGTTGTTTTAGTATTACCCACGATTGACCATCGCGAGTGTAACCGTTATTATAGGTTATAATGATGACTTTCTTTTTAATTCCTTGTTTAAAATTAATCGATTTCTTTAATGGAAAAAACGAATAGCTCCGGAATCCTTTTTACAATATTTCATCGTTAACAGATTGTAGAATTTAATATCGTTTATGATTATGACATAAAAAAGCGGCAACGCTGGAGGGGCTTGATTGACGCAATTAACGCCTATTGTGGGAAAATGGGCTTAATCAATCGACGAGAATTTGCGTTTTCATTCGATCTTTACGAATATCGTTTTATATTTATATAGAAGTAGCAAAGGGGTGGGTGAATATTTCATTTCGTGCATATTACGCGTCAGACGATAAATAATATATAAAATATTGATAGAATTAAAACCTAATATTATTTTCGTATAGTTTACTTGAGTCTTTACTAGGTGCAATCGTTAAAAAAGTAATTTTTTAATTAAAACAACATTAAATTTTAAAACAAAAAATAAAATTCTAATTACCAGCAATGTTCCATTTCCCAGATTTTACTTTATTGTTACATCTTGTTAGAAACTGTGCATGAAGAACAGATGTTTTATCACTTTTTAATATAATACAATAGGCAGTCTATTCATAGTACATTTTTTATGAATAGAAGAACGTACTAAAGTGGTTTTTACCACTTTGAAAAATGTCCTTACAGTTCCCTATAATTACCATCTAACGATACTTTCGCTCTGATATTTTAATATTTTCGCGTAGCTGTGTATCGTGCCTAACATAATATATTCGGCGACAGTCACCCCTTTGCCACCGAGCCAAACACACACCTGAAAGAGAGTTTATGGCTACAGAAATTAAAATTATCCTATGAAATTCTAACGTTGTTCAAAATATTTCTACAAACCATTCATTTTATATAAAATATGTATGTTCAATATTTTATCAATAATAAATATGGGATTAATATGGATGAGTGCTTTTTTATTTCTATAATTTTTACAAGTCTGTATACGTACGGAATACCGTTAATATATTAAAAATACTAGAAAATCTCATTACCAATCTACTAATTACCATTATTTACCATTCTCTTTTACTCGAATGGTAATTAGAAGAAATGAATGGTAATTATTTATATTATAATTTAGTATTACAATTTCCATCGGTATTAGAGTATTGACCCTAATTCCATGCTAGCAGACGAAGATGTCGTAAGAGGCGACAGAAGCCGGCACCCCTGTCAAGTGCCAATCGTGATTCAGCTGGAAGCTTGAGAATCATGACTATATTCCTTTTCTTTTAATTCTAAGCGACGCCTTTAATGTTGCTTATGTTCATGAACGACGGTGAGTGATATTAGATGGCTTGTCTGTTAGTTTATCAGCTATAATAATAAATAGAATATTTATTCATTACTAGTTATACTTTCCCTTCGAAACGGCTTGACCGATTTTGAGGAAATTTTATATGTATATCCAGTAGGTCTGAGAATAGGTTGTTATCTATTTTTTATACTCTTAAGTGATAAGGGTGGTCTACCCCAATTTTTTTCTTTTATTTTTTTGGATAAAAATTTTTATTTTCATGTTTTTAGGTGGTGGCATTAAAAATACATACAACCCTACATTTTCACCTTTCTACCATAAACCCCTATTTTTTACTAGCGATATCAGTAATTAATAATTTTCAACCCAGGTACTGATTAATTATCACTTGATCAGTTATCCCCGCCAGGCGTCTACCGGTGTCACTTCTGAGACCCAGTAAACATCACGGAGTAGGGATGAGATCTCTTTTCTCACTACCTACAGTTTTTGGCCATTATTATTATTGTTTGTGCATCAATCGTAATAGTGACATTTACAATTATCATTTTACTATTTCAGTGTTATCTATATCTATTCTAATAAATAAAATTGGAATGTTTGTTTGTAATATTAAAATAATATTTTTACAACATGCATATGAATGGATATACGATACATATACCAAAATAACATTTTTTACTATTTTTGTCAGTCTGTCTGTCTGTTTGTTCCGGCTAATCTCGGAAACGGCTGTACCGATTTTGACGGGACTTTCACTGGCAGGTAGCTGATGTAATAAGGAGTACTTTTATTTCTACCATATAACTTTTTTGTTAAATTCCATGCGGACAATGTCGCGGGCACAGATATTTTTTAAATAAATTTATCGTTAATTCATATCACACCATGTTTTTCACACTGACAATTGTACGTGGAATGCTCTCGAGTGGGCAAACCATCCAGTTTGTTTGTGTTAGCTAAAGATGGGATAACAAAAAATATTGTGCACTCTATTGCGTTAAGATATTGTTTTTAGTATACTTATTATAAGTAGCGATATATGTAATTTATAATTTATATGGCAAAACAACGTTTACCGGATCAGCTAGTAACTATACATATTATTTTTAATAAGTCTACTAAATTATTAAGGATTAATAAGCAATTTAAGTAATCCCATTATTGATTTAATTTATTTCAGAAAAACTAATTTCTTTTCCTTTTTATTCCATTTTTATTTATTTTAACTATTAAGATTTTGGATCATAATTGTGTTATTAATTAAAACTACACTTTCTATGTAAATTTAAAGTAATTATAATAAATAAAAGGCTGATTCACTATTTTAGTTCTAATTCCCATTTTCACCTTTTTCTCATTACCATAAATTGTATCTAATTCCCATAAGTAATAAATCTCATTACCGTTTAGTAAAAAAATAAAAAGCTCTGTAATTCCATAACCGTAAGTCTGATTGCTGTCCCTTTCTAAGATTTTTTTTACTATTATTATTCACTTCTTAAAAATCGTATAAAGAACATAATAACGTTTCATTATTTATCTTTCTTCAAAAACATCATAATATGCACGAAATTAAATATTCACCCGGGTATGCTGTTCATCTCATATTGGCCACTGTAACCCATGAATAGTCTTTCATATAAACCCACATTCAGTAATGGTTAGTAAGTTTTAAAATCGTGAAACCATTAGTCATGCGTAAACTTATATTATCGCAGTCATGAAATATTGTAATTTTAAATGAAAATACAACAATCATAGATACCCTTAACAGTTACAATGTTTAACTATTTATATCATTAGTGAAAGTACAAGTAAAAATGTACAAAAATAAACTACATAATTCTATTCGTATATACAAGAAAAGCTAATTTTATTGAATTTACTAATTTTACTTTTTACCATCAGCGGCGTGTCTCTAAAGTTAATAGAATTGCCGTCTTAATTATCCTACACCGTTCCCGGCTCCCACAGAAATGTTCTGCCGATAACCATGAATTTTATTTCGCCACGGAATTCTGATAACCATATTAGTGACTACATTTTAAATGGCGACTACATTTTTTATATGTTATTGTGGCAGCCAGTGATACCGAGTTCCATATCCGTCAACAGAATGAACAATACTGCATGGTTGAGTTCAGGAAGAACTCTGTTTCGAGGTCTTTTACATAATTCTGAATATTGTATAACGTGCATGTAATAACAAATGTGGTATGCGCGTGTTTACGTGTTTTAAAAAAAATGTCGGTATAGGCATTTCTGAGTAAAATTTCCTTAGTAGAGTAGGTACCAAAATAAAGTATGAATCAGCCCAGTACATTAATAAAGTAAATGAAATTATCAAAGACATGTTTAAACGTGTAAAATTCGAATCTTAGTTGAAAAGCTTTCATCAAAGATAATTTAATTTAAACACAGGCATCCAATTTAGGCACTCGCATCGCCTAATCTCGTTACTCTTTTTGCATAAAAGTTTACGGTAGCTTTTTATATTTGAGTCAAACATAAAAAGTTTATATTACTTGGTTTGTATAAATGTCACAAAAATCTGTACAAGGGTACCCAGAAAAAATTGGTAAAACTGTTTTTTATGTACGTATAATAAGATACTGGCCAGTTTTAATTTATTTTGAAAACAGGATTATTTTTCGCTAAAAATACGAGTATTTTAATTCAAACTTTCCCTCCTTCCTTTTTTCAGCACTAAATTTAAATCCCATTAAAAATGCATTGATAGCTGTGACGTAAATCCGTTCTAATTTAACGGACGTTTTCCACCAGCCGCTATTTAATTACCCAACAATTAATCAGATTACCTCCATAGAGACATCAGTAGAAATAATCTTATCGACTTCATACTTAATTATCCTATACTTTCGCAAGCTGAACGTCGGGTTGGGTATCTAAATAAATTCATTTAGACAAGTCGGTATAATATTTATTTTGAAAACTTGTTATTTATCTATACTAATAATAAAACTGAAAGAGGGTCTATTCTATACTAATAATAAAACTGTTTGTGCACGGAATATATTTCGGAAATTTTAAATTAGGTGGACTTTGTTATCGATAAACAAGTCTATCTGTCTGCGTCTGACCACGTATTATACTAAAATTACTAAACAAATTTGAATGATACTTATAGTTTGACTCCGTTAGAAAGCGGTAATGGTAGTGAACCTCAATATTTCCAAGAGGAATTTTGATGAGTTTAGTTTTATTTAGGTGTCTTAGCATTTAGTAGCTATATTATGAATTATAATGTACCATAATTATTATGTCGGGAAATGGATCTATTCTAGCAATAATGATATAAAAATTAATATAAACATTTTATTAAGAGAAATATTAATAAAATGCTGCCTGTTTCTGGCTGCATCTCTTGTGATAAATGTTTCTAATGCACAGAATTTAAAAAATCCTTTCCTAATACAATGCAGTTGCTATTTTTAAACGTGAATCGTTAGTTTTCTGGTGCGAAGGGGCAGATTAATTCTATACTTCAACAACTCAAAAATAACGAAAAAAATCATATATCAACGAACATTACCAATATAGCTTGTAGAAATAGCCGGCTGAAGTGGCAATGGGCAGGCTACGTCATTTGTAGAACTGACAAGCGATATGGAAGGAAAGTATTCTAACGGCGTTCACGTCTGTGTAAAAGAGAATACAAGTAAGACGCCCCACGTGGACCAATTAGCCCGAAGTGGGTAGGCGTTGGATTCAAAGGGGTCAGAACAGGTCGAAGTGACTCTAACTAGGAGAGGCCTATATGCAGCAGTGTACTTTAAAATATTAATAGACAGGTTAAAGAATAACTTGAAGTTTTGATAAAAGATCAATTGTAGGGTTTCTCATACATACGGAAGATTCGAATTAAGAACTTATGTAGAGAAGCATTCCCGGAGAAATTATATTGCCGAACGCGGCGCCATTATCTCATTTCGAGATATTTAATGATTAATATCTGTGTTGAATTAATTCATTCCGCTACTAATTGAAGGTCAGAAGTTACAGATTTTGTTTACTTACTTATTTTGAAATACTTAATCAAAATTGCTGGTGCTAAGCCGCTAAACCAAATTTTAAAGTATTGCAGAAAAACAAAAGAAAATAATCAGAACTTTATCGCAATTATTAAAATATTCTAGTCCATTGCTGGGCTCGGGATTCCCCTCGCAATGAGAAAGGCTCGGGCCATAGTCTATCACGCTGGCCAAATGCGGATTGGCAGACTTCACACACCTTTGAGAACATTATGAAGAACTCTCAGATGTGCAGGTTTCCTCACGATATTTTCCTTCAACGAAGCAAGTGATAATTAATATACATATAATTTGAAAAATAAAGGGTGCGTGCAAAATTTGAACTTGAGTCTCCCGTGCGGGAGACCTACGTTCGAACCACTAGGCTATCATTGCACTCATCATCAATGCATCAATATTACACTTAATATATTTATTTTTGATTAATAATTATTTTTCTTCCCTTTTTGGGGGTACTTGTGAATTTACCTTATAAAAGCTTTAACATTTCTGTGACCTCTGCTACTCTTTAATGACTGTCTCCTCTGTACTGTAAGTAAATAATGCATTTTCTCGCTGCAAGCAAATGTTATTCTGTGAGATAATTAAAATCTTAAAACCTTTCATCTCTGTTCTGAGCAATATCCCGCATATTCCACATATAACTATAACATATATATATAGTTTTAAATGCACACTCGCTACGTAGTGACTGACATATTGAGAAAATTTCAACATGAAATAATCTATTTCGATCTCAGTTGTAAACAGTCTATGAAAACAGGAGTTAATTGATGTTAACATACCTTAGTTATATGAGATGTAATCTTTGGCATGGAAGATTGAATACGCGTTATTCAAATGTCGATGTCAGTAACATTAAAACATCTGAAGAAAACCGCTAATCCACTGACTGATTTTCATGATAATAACAGCTTATCAAAGCCTTATTCGAGAAAGAAGTCAGTCGTAGAAAACAACTCGGTTGGGCTGTATTCGGGAAATTACTACGTATCTTGTCATCCAAAATACCTTAGTACCTAAAGTCGAAGATGTTTGAGCAGTGTGTGTTTACCGGCTATCACATACGGTTCTGAGTCGTGTTGCCTTACCTTATACGTTATCTGAAGCTCAGTTCTTAGAAAGGTAATAACTAATATCCATACCAGTAAACGAGCTTGTTTGACTTTTCATTCATTTCTCGGTATAAAAAATATCCTATATTAAGCTTCATAAAAACGCTCCAAACACGCCAAGAAACAGCTTAATCTGTTCAATGGCTTCAGTGTAATAGTTCGGCATAGAAATAAAACAAAATCGCCTCTGCCGCAGTTTTATTATTAGTTAGTAATTTATGATGCATAAAGCAACTGTCATAAAGTTGCCAGTAATTTAAAAGGCTACTTCCCTCTTTCACTGGTATCAGTTTAATCTTAGATTGTGATTTCTAAAACGGTTTGTAATAAAACTTATTTATGTCTAGTTTCAGTAAAAATGTGTGGAGATACACAAAAATACCGCATAATAAAGGATTTCCAAACATCAATAGTTAAGAAGACAATATGGGATGCATTATAAATTGGCGGGAAACTTGGTATAAATAGCTTTAAAAATAGGTTACGAAAAATGTGTTGCAGCATTTTTATCAAGAGAGAATAACGGTGTGTCGAAATATTTATGGTAAAATCCGTTTACTTTATTTAATGGCTTACAAATTAAATTTGAATAAAAATAGACAATAAGTCCAAAAAATATAATTTGGCCTCAATATTAACAACAAAGCATCCCTAATATTAATGAAATATCCAATGTACATTGGCTCCATCACCAAGTCTTTCGGAAATTACTGACATGTTGACATACTAATTTTTTTATTCGCTTAAAAATACACTATTCTATTGTGTTGCGAGACACACATTCAAAATGTTAAGCAAATACGTCTAACACGCTGTCAAACAAAAGCGCTATAGCTATAACCTGCGTTAGATCTTAGCTAGATTATTCAACATGTACAATGTATTAATGGATGTTAGTGTTTCAGCTAATGTTTTGGGGATAATTTACTAATAAATCTCGGATGATCATTGATGTAGATATTTGGATTATATGGATCATGAATCCTTCACATCGTAATTTTAATACCTACTGTAACTTCAATTCCTCTCAGTTGAGGCGAATTGAATATGTATCTTTATCTCCCAATGAAGAAAGTTTTAATTCTATATATAATTATTCTGGTGAAATAATAAGTTTTGAAATAATTATATTCTACTTAATAAATTACTTACAATACTTATTAAAGGGTGTTTAAAGAAGAATGTGAAGTATTCTATATAATAAACCATTCAACAAAATTCAAATGCTTAATAATTGCTAAACATGGATATCGTACATAGTTTTTACATCAAGCACTCAAATTTAATTAATTCACATGTCTCCAACACGCGTTTGACATTTACTAACGTATTTTATGGCGCGTTCATTTATAGCAAATAGTTTTTAGATCGATAAAAGTAAATGTATGAAAAGAGTTTAAATCAAATGGATGATGATTCTAAAGATCAACTTACATATATACTTCTGAAAAAGATTTTTTAAACCGAACGTCTTGAATATCCTTGAGACTTAATCAACTAATTGTATCAATATCTTCGTGAGCTCCGACTGTTTAGAATTAGGAAAATCACCCAGGGCTAACGTAAATACTAAAATGTTTATTTGATGGAATATACAGAGGTCGAGGTGAAATATCTTTATTAACATTTGCAACAAAAGAAACGGGCGAATATATGAACTCAACGACGGATATGCAACACTAAATTCAATATTTGAATTCATATAACAAAGTAGAAATAACACTGTTTATAGGAATTTGTCATATTTGTAAAGAAATCGAAACTTCAGTTCCACAAGTGGATCAGTCCCACAAGCAATTCATACCAAAGAAGTTTGAATTCAATATGTAAAATTCAAATCGGAACGTTGTCAACTTGTGTGCAGCACAGCGGAGTTAGATTTTGTATCAGAATTTTAAACTATTTCATGAATTTCATGTGTATTCTATCTTCCATTTCTCAATTTAACGATTTAAGTATAATTTAATATTTTATAGGTTGTCGTTTCTCCAAATCCATAATATTTTAAGAATTCCATCTTCATGCTCATCACCATCGGACCCATAATTGTCCTACTGTTGGGCTCGGGTCACCTTTTGCACATATACTATGACCATTGTCCGCCACGCTGGCAAAACGCGGGTTGGCAGACATCACACATCTTTGAGAACTTCTCAAGTGCGCGGATTTCCTCACGATATTTTGCGAAGCGAATGATCACTCATTCGTAATACGCACATAATTTGAAAATAATATTTCAGGAATTATCCTGAATTATTATCTCGTAATATTAACTACGAGATGATAATTCTAGTTCGAATCCCGTACTCAACTCTTTTTCAAATTATTTTCATATTACAAATTAATTTATAAGTGTATTAAGTTAATAATTACATTTCCTTAATTATATATAAAAAAAAAACTATGTTAATAGTTATAAATATTACTCGCTATTGTTTGTCATTCATATACCCATTTTCAGTAAAAAACTGAATGAGAGATCCTATCGGTTCAAAAACTTTTCATTTAGATAACTTAGAAGAATAGAAAAATAAAACAATGGACTTATAAGTTTATTGATACAGGTGTATATTTACAGACACAGAACAGAAATAGAGAGAAGATAATAAATAATATATACATTTAATAGAACATTAAAATCCGACACAGAATAGAGAAGAAATATAGAATGGAGAGCAGTTAATTGATATTAAATATAAAATAGACTTAATATGCACTAATCAAGAAAAATATAAAGTTTCGAATAAAAAAATGGGGTGCAAGGGGTCCAGTCATTTTTTTAGGACAAGTCAACGTTTTCTTTTGCTAGTGCTACCAACTGTGAAGGTCACTGGACTCTGAATCACCCAGTTGAATCCCGACGACATTCGTGGGTTGTGGGTTCTGTACCTGCCTGGCTAGCTTCTTTACTATTCTCCTTTTATAATCAACCATGACATTTTTTTTACGTTTTTTGCTGTGTTTGCCAAACATTCATAAGAACATAAACATAAACATGCATTACGAGAAAAAATTAAAGAAATAGATGTACTCACCGTAGCCAGTCAGTATATTTATAGTAATTTAGTATTTATTAAAAAAAATATGCACAAGCAGAAAAGTGATACACACGATCATGAAACAAGAAATAGGCATAATTTGATTCCGTCTTTATATCGCCTTCAAAAGCTTGGAGTTCGTTTTTACAAGAAGGTTACAAAGTTGATACGTGAGTTGCCCATTGGAACTTTTAAGCGACGCATTAAAAAACAACTTATAGGCAAAGGATATTATAGCATAGATTAATATATTAATGACAAAGACGTCTGGAAATAATAATGTCGAATCCAGTTCCGTACAGGTTTAAATTTTTGTAATTACCATGTGTTGTTTAAAAGATGTGCTCAGGAGTTACTTCCGTCGTTTCTTCTCCTCATAAAGCATCTTTTCGAAACGGTAGTAGAAGGAAAAAATTGCGTGCATAAGTATATTTACAGAATACCTACACGATTAATGATTTTGAATTTGTAACAACTCAGCCCACTCTCAAAGCTTGTTGTTTAAGATACTATTCAGTTAGAAAAACTAGACATATTTCTGCACGGTAGAAATTTATAAAATAACACAAAAATACATCGTAATTCTTGTGAATGCAATGCAAAACTAATGAGACGCCAAATAAACACTGCATGCCTTTTACGTGAAAGTTGACCTATTCTCAAAATTTTACCCATATGTATATTTGCATCTGAACTGTTACGAAGCAATTCGGCTCAATCATTACTGGAAATCTAACTGCAGTATGCTGAAACGCAAATAACACGTAGATATACATCGAGGAGTACAAACATCGCACACCGAAGCGAAAACAAAACCGTTTGAATGGCTTACAATCAGTCTGCGCCCTTTATGTAACCAATGATGCAAAGAATTACAAAAATATTAATAAATGATTTGATTTGTGTTTAACTTCATTCCATTTTTAATATTTATGTTCTGTACTATGCTGTGACTATGACAGTCTTAAAACTTGAACATTGTAGTATTTAGCTACTTACGAATTTTATTTATACTTACTTATATTAACTTACAGTTTTTTTTCTTCTGTTTATTTTTTTCTTAATTATGACTTGACCCATAACTTTTAATATTCTGAGGAAGACTGAACTCAAATATGACGTTTTGATTTAGTTTGAGGAACCCAACACTAATATCATTCACCTTAAAAAACAAATTGATAAAGTTGCCTCTCCGTCAAAGACTACCCTAGATTCTTCCCTACTTTATCTTATCTTAGAATATACAAATGGCTCTAGGCCCAAGTGGCATGTTAAAAATATTAAAGTTTAAATAACTTTATTATATATTTATTTATTGTACAATTCTAACTTTAAATATTCTTTCTTTAATCTTGTACTGTGCACATTTATTTTCTCTCGAGCCTTGCTTCATCACTAAATTTCAGATTTTGGCTTATACTTCGGTTTTCATTTATTAATTTTCTGTAAAGTCTTACATTCGATTCTGGAAGTTAAATAACATTCCTTTAAACTAAGTGACTACTAAGTTTACTTTCTTCTTACTTTTAGGGCTTAATACCTACTTTCTTTTACTTTCTACATTTTTACTTTCTTGTTAGAACTAACTAATTTTTGGCTATTTCTTAACACCCTTTACAACTCTATAAGCCTAAGCTTCGAGTGGGTCGTGACTCGCAAAATAAGCAAACATATAACTTTTTCAAATCTCGTATTCGAGTTCTAGGTTCTCAACGTGACCGGATGACAGCTCCATAAACAAGCCTTGGTCAATCATTAGTGTTACCTTTGGAGTAGGCGTCATTGAATATGAACTCTACTCCTAATTTACGAGATAGATGTATGATAGTAAAGTATACGCGGGATTAATGTTAAATGGTTAAGGTATTATTTATAATTTTATGTTTTTTGTAACAGGGAAAAAATACTTAGGTCGGAGAAATATATAATATAATATTTAGGTATTTGAATACTTTGTATCTTATCTTATAAATATTTTAACCACCAGGATTAATTTAATATAATCTATCTTTAAGATTTCCATATCTTTTATCTTTAACACTACAACATTACGTATCCGTTTTAGTAGGAATCTATTTATACATTGCTTTACCGTCATCCTTTATTGTCATAAATGTGTCTTCTACTGAAATAAAAAAAAATTAAAATACTGATCCTCTACTTACGTTTATTCATTAAGAGGAGACAGACTTCAAAGACTATAACGAGTTTCTATTTACAACATAACAAATATTCACGCGTCATTAACTTAACAGATGCTGATCATATACAGATACGATCAACTAATTAAATGACTGTCTGAAAACAGAGATTGTGATGTGCTAGATTTTTTTTTAATTTAATAAAAAATAATAAGTAAATAATAGTACATAATATTAATATTAAAAAACATCTAAATATCTTGGAAAAACTGTTGTTTTGTAATGAAATAAGAAAAAACAAAAGTAAGACATGCACCGATCTGATAGTCACTTGTTTTTACTATCACAATCAGTGCCATAGTTAACTGAACTTTTCTATTTTCGTAACGCATCAGCAGCAACCACCGTTGCAAATTCCTTGCAACCTTTCATTCCTTTTCCACTTCGAAGTTTATATCGGTCTTTTGATAGAACTTGCGTTATCTTGTACGGTCCTGTATACTTGTTATCAATTTTACGTTTAACCTCTTTCTCTGAGCTACTAAAAGCATTATTCCACAAAAGTAATTCTCATTTATTATATTCTCTCGCTTCGTTTCTGCTTTCGTTACATTTCGTGTTCATATATAACTGTCTCTTCTTTAAATTTTTACTCGCTGTCTTCCTTTTTGTAGCGCTATATCTAATTCAGAACTTACTATTTATTCCCGGTACTATGGATTTCTTTTGAGCGGACATGACGTCATAGGGACTGAATTTAGTTGCATCATTAACAGTTTGATTAATTCCCATTATTATTTCAGGAGCGGCAGAGTCCCACGTTTTCGATTACTGAGTACTAATTCTTATCGCATTCAAGAGTGTTCTGTTAAGGCGCTCAACTTGTTCATTAGCGCGTGAAAAAAAGTTGATTCAATCAAACTCTTTTGTACCATAAAATATACCATCACAATAGAGTGAGAAATATGTAAATCACTCCAACTACAGTGTTAGTTTTGGTGCCGAAAACTCACTAAAATCAAAAGTTATATCATTGATGCGTATTAAGTTACAGTCAGAATTACAGTTATCTCGAATCCCTCAGTTTTTCTTGACATTTTATAATTAGGCGATTAGTTACAAATTGACCATGCTTTAAAAACATGACCTTAATTATAATGCTTAATTATAGTCTTATTCGCTCCTGAAAGTTTCGGATAAAAGTTGACTAGGGTGAGTGACTGATGAGGTGATTTAAATATTATAAGATGAACCGTACGATTTTCGAGGGATATAGAAATGTTTTATATAATCTAAAAAGAAAAACCCAGGTTCCAAAATATTTCAAAAAATTAACCTGAATAATAAGTAACATTTGATTGCCTAATTTCTCTTAAGCAATTTTTTTAAAAGCCCATGCATAATCGTTCGAAGACGACATTGGTAGTTTTATAGATAAGATTTTAAATTATTATCAATTAACGACACTATGAATGACACACTTTCACTATGCACGAAGTTAATTCCACAGTTTACACGTGCGTGGTAAAAAGCTACACGAGAACCGAACTGTGGACGAATGCCAGGTATCCAAGTAATGTTGATGGAACCTGGTACTCCGTGATGTGCGGTAAAGGAAATTAACCGCGGGGATTAAACCAAACAGATCTTCAAAACATTCCCCATTATACAGACAGTAGAATACACAGAGAGAATTTAGGTCTTTCCTCAACTCAAGTGACTTTAGTCCGTCTGTAAGGTTGGGATCATCGACAAGACGAACGGCTCGCCATTAAATGCGGTTGCACGGATCCACTTGACCAGCTGGGGTTCCGGCCCATAGGTGGGAACAGTACTCCATGTACAGTCGGATTTGCGCTTTATAAAGTATTAGCCTGTGCTTAAGCAAGAAATACTGCTTAGCTCTGCTGAGCACTCCCAATTTCCTTGTACTTAGTTTGGTCTTACTAATCAAGTGATACCGAAACTGAACTTCATTCGAGATGTCAACACCAAGGGTCCTAATACTTTTAGAGATATTAAGAGGAATATTCTGGAACTGTGGTGCCATGACGAATGGGTTTTTTTAGCGGTTAACGCGCAAAATTGTGTCTTCTCGGAGTTGAAATGGACTAAATTTAGTTTACCCCATTCCGAGACCCGCTCCAGAGATGTCTCGACTTCAGACACAAATTTTTTCCTCTTCTCCTCAATTTGCACCCGAGAAAGATTTGCCCGGCCCGTGTAACGAGCATCACCCGCACTGTCATCAGCACAGCTCGTCCCGAACTCAAGCATATTATTCATATGCATGATGAACAGTGAAGGTGAAAGCACAGAGCCTTGTGGGACGCCAGCATTTATGGGTTTCGTGTCCGTCAACGACAACCTTGATGCTCCGCTCCGATAAAAAACTGCCAATGCATTTACACAATTTCTCGGATACTCCGTAGGAACGCAGTTTAGATAGTAATGCCTTGTACCATACCCTATCGAAGGCCTTTGCAACATCCAAACTTACAGACAATGCTTTTCCCTTGCTCTCGATTGCTTCCGCCTAGCAATGAGTAAGGTATACTAAAAGATCGCCAGTCGATCTGCCATGGCGGAAACTGTATTGACGGTCGCTAATCAGCTGGCGATCCTCTAGATACCGGAACAGTTAGGTGTTTATTACACGATCCATTAGTTTGGAGAGCAGAGAGGTTACAGCTCTTGGTCTGTAATTGGATGGATTTGACCTGTCTCCCTATTTAGGAATACGATGGACCAAAGCTACCTTCCATGAAGATGGCACGATGCTGGCCAGAATAGAAGAGTTGGAATAGGCGCGTTAAAACCGGAGTCAACTGCGGGACGCACGTTTTTAGCACAACATCAGATATACCATCTGGCCCATTCCATTTGTTGATGTTGAGGGAAAAAAGAGCTTGCCGCATGCCATTCTGAGTGAAATGCACGTCAGGCATCAACTCACCACACTGCGGGATGGTAGGCCGTGTGTTACCCCCATCGTCAACAGTCGAGTTCGACGCAAATAGTGGGCCCAGTATTTCAGCTTTCTCTTTTGCCATGTGGGCCAGGGATATCTGCTCTGCGTAAAGGAGGAAAGGACGATGCACAGAAATTGCCTTGAATGGCTTTGGCCAGAGACCAAAACGCTCGGCTACCACACGAATAGCTCAGCAGTCTCTTGCCGGTTCTGTGTATGTGCTTGAACTTTTCCGTGGTGATTTGCTTCTTTGTGGACAACGAGGCAGCATTAAATTTCTTTTTCAGCTGACTCACAATGATGCCTCCAAGCTCACGCGCCTCTATTCAATCCTGATAAGGTATCCTGAATTTATTGACTGCCTCATTATTAGTACCTTCATGGCACTGAACTGAACGGAAAAGACGTAAAATTAAACAATCAAATCATCACCATTGATACATGATTGATATATGTTATTAATTCTATTATGAATTGCTTTGGGGAGTAAAAAGAAAAAAATATATAATACGGATAGTTTACAGTTGTATTCTTGAAATTTATTCATAATGACTAAGATGTATGAAGAGTATCAAATCTAATTTTGCATGGAAAAGTTAAATTCTACTACTAATAAACTAGATAATTTTGATAAAACTGTAACTGTAACTCACCCCTATTTCATTTCGGGAAACATTATACGTACATAAATAGTAACTGCACAATTTTCTCAGACAATTGAAAAAGAAAATTACATTTATCCTACAGACTTAAACTTTCGTCATGGACAGTTCATCACTTTCATAGAGACATAGATTTTATTTCATGCTGTTAGTCACACAGCATAACTGTTACCATTGTAACTGTTCCTATTATTTCATAAATTCATTAAAACATACAAGGCCGAACATCGACCCGGTATTTGGAATATAAAGTCACTAATCACAAGGTCACCTACTAAATATCACGTAAAATATTTAAATGGTACCTTCATCGAACGGATCGTTAGCAACGAGACAAAATATAACAAATAATTGGTTTGAGGGAGTGGTTCCTTGTACAGAAGTGATCTGTGATCGAGTAATAAAACACATTCGATCGGGAGAAGATATATTTTATTACTATGTTTAAATCTATTACATTACAGCTTAGCCTTATACAATACACACACACACACACAACATACTTTAATACTACCTTACGTACACTACAGCACGAGGTCGCTGAACTCTAAACCACCTAGGTTAAACCCAAGAGTACTAAAGTAGAGTTAGGACCACTTTTCTAAACTCAACGATGAGATGTTTAGTGTGTCGGTTTTAGTGTTGGAGATCTAGTAACTACTATCTACTATCTACTAGAAACATTAGTCTCACTCTTATCCTCTTGGTCGCCAACGTATTGATAGCGCTTCTATTGCTACAGATGTATACAGACAGTGGCGCTCGCTTACCATTACGTCGTCTGTCAATTCGTTTTGTGGGTATTTTCAAAGAAATAACTATGCAGCACTTAGACTGAGTGAAATATTAATATTCAAAAAGCTTTTTAAAACTTCTCTGAAAAAAAATGCAATAAACATTATTATTGGCTCTTTTTATACTAAATTTTCGGCTTTTGAACGATCTCGCTGGATATGAAATTTTTAAAGACTAACCATGGAGAGTATTTTTTTGTATTACTTATTAAATTTAAATAAGCTATATAACTATATTTAAAATTTTAAACGTGAAAGCTTACTTTTTAAAACGTTAGTTATAAAAAGGGTAGAATAAAATTTACATAATTGAAAAGCGTGTAACCCTTAAACTTCGGTAAAATGAAATCATATATCAAATCAGTTTGATCTTCTTCGTGGATATATGGCACGAGTGAATATTACAAACAATAAGTAATACAAACCATTATCGTTATCATTGTAATCACCATAACGATATTCGCTCATACATACACAGAGAACGCGTCCCAGTATCCCATAATTCGTTACTATAAAAACGAGTGTTATACACGTAAACGCAATCTCAAAGCTACTAAGATCTGATACTAAAAATTATAATGCTTAGAATTTTTAATCACTTTATAACAAAAACCAAGACAAATTGGTACATTCTCGGTATCATGAGAACATTTATTAGCCTAAGGTACTCTTAAAACTTGAGCTTCTCACATTTATATGTATATGATGAAGACCCTCTGGGGTTATGAATTTTAAAATAACAACCGCTAACGTTCAGCACTTTTAACTTTTAAAACTATACAATTCAATTGTGGTTCATTGTAATAATGTCCCATGGTACTTTTAAAACTGGGCCTAATTACAAATATATGATGTAAATGTCAGGATCCCCTGGGGTAATGCAAATAGCAGCGTACCACACGTAAATAATACCGTCGAGCCCTTTAACTCATGACGCGCCGTATGCTTTTGTGCGTAGTCGAGTTAAAGCCGTGTTTACATTCTGTTCATAATACGAGTATATAGACACTGACTGTTACATTACAATTTTGTAATGTTAACATTATCTATATTTAAATAATCCGTAACATACATCGTGTTACGTCATCACTAAGGCGGTTTTTAGAATGAAAAGACTTGAAATCTTCTTTTCAAACCCTACATTTCAATATTATGTAACAAATATCGAATCAATGAAAATATGAATATGGTGTGAAAGAAGGATAGATCAGATACGAGAAAATATAAGTGATAAAGGTACCATTTTTTATTGAATATAAGAAATTTCAAAACCTTCTAAACTCAAAACCGAATGTGAATAAGATTGATATTTATTAATACTGTTAAATATTATTAACAATATACACGGGAAAAACCATTATTTCAAGTAGCCAATATGGTATATGAAGTACATTCACCATTGCCTTCTCTACAATTAATTTATGAGAGGAGACAATGACTACGAATTCCACTTGGTTGGCTCGATGAGAAACGATGTCACAAATTATTTATGCGAATATTTGAACGGTTACAAAGGCAATTGTATACACATATAAGACACATACTGTAAAATAGAGACTGAAATTATATCTTCAGCTTCTAAATAAGTACGATGACGTAATGAGTTGTCCTTGTTAGAGATTGTACAAACAAATGAGACAATGAAACGCAATGATTAAATCATTAAAGCCTGCAACAAGAAAGCATTGATTAGAGAACGAGAGCTATGTCGCATATTTTTTGACGTAATTGTACAATTAGTTAACAGGGAATAACCCTAATCGTAAGAGGGAAGAATAAATGATATAACGGCAAATCGTTCACAATATTTTTTATATTAATTGTTAGTCAATCACTGATATTATATTCATAACTCATTGATAATACACGGCTTACCATTTTACTTATGTGTTTGTTGATTTGGGTTGCCCTAGCAACCCAACAAATCCTTCTGAAGTCAATTGACCAAACCAAATAATATTTACTTAATAAAGTTGTCCTGCCAATGAATTCCTGCAATCCTATATAAACAACACCAAAGTCGTCGCCAATGCATTGACATCTAAGAAGGAATTATCTATACATATAATAAAATTCTTACTAATCGATTTCTGTACATGAAGGATATATAAGAAAAACAATTTTTAGGGGTTAAAAGTTATTAGAATTTTAGTCTCTTTGTCTGTGCGTTTGTTCGTGCTAATCTCAGAAACGGTTTATCCGATCTCGTTATGGTTTTCACTGATGTATTGGAGGAAGTATCACTTAATATTTAAAGTTCGTTTCATTAGAATCCGTCTACAAATATAAACGTTTAAAATAAATTGTGTATATGATTCATAAAACAAGAAAAAACAAGTTCTAAAACAACACAGATGCTTCTAAGCGCAATGCGTAGTTATTCTGAAGTGGGGTCAGTCTGCTAAGCTTAAATAAATTTTCTTACTATAGTCATACAAACACAAATTTGACATTTGAAATGAAAGGTTATGGTACTATTGCTGCATGCACTCATAACATGAATGTAATATTCTAAATATTTGATTCTCCTTTTCAACCAACTCCTCACAACAAATACCCTTTCGACTCAAATTAAATAACAATGAACTATTAAATTGAAAATCTTTTTAGGAACATAAATTCGCCTAATTTCTTTTACCGTCCGTGTGTGTTCGCTTCGCGTGATGACTGCTCATGCATGTTTGATAACCGCCGCGGTCATGTGCGGCCGAATGTTTTATTATTTTTAGGGCAACTAACAAAAGTCGCAGTATTTAATGCAATAGGTCGGTTTCGATCGATCAGGAATAGTTGGAAATAGAAGCGGATAGCCACTGGAATTACTATTGACCCAATTCGATTTGTCAGCTAAAGTTTGTTTGAACGGGTGACGGGTTGGACGTAATTATGTATAACGTCATCAAGATATTACGCGTGTAAAGTTGTAGTTTCACGTATTTTTATTGACTAGGAACTAAAATGAAACTTCTCGCATTGTAGATTTGTGTATATAATATGCAGGACCGATCGTCGTGGAGATCCTTGGGGGAGGCCTGTGCCCAGCAGTGGGCGTTGTTCGGCTGAGATGATGATGATGATGATATACAGTGGTTTCAAACATGTTGTCCAGGCGAATAACCATTACTGACTGTGTAAGAATCACATTTCGCCAGTACAAAATTTCACCTTGAATTTAAAATTTAATAGATGTGTCGATCTGAATTCTAAAATTCATTATATCGTCTTGGAATACATACAAGGCGAGACTTACAAGTCGCACCTAATAATACTCAGCTTATACAAACACTTTGAGAGAAGAACTTTTATATATATCTTACTAGCGGTACGCCCCGACTTTATTCGGGTTGAAAAATTTATTATATTTATATAATATATATCGTATGTCCATACTATTCCCATGTACCTTTAAAATGATAAGCGAGTTTTTAAATATGTTCCATGTTTCTTGAGATTACTTTCCGCATATACACAAACTCACAAAATTCGCACACTCTCCTTATAATACCAGTGTGAATTAAATTTAAAAAATCATAAAATCCATAAACGCCTAAATAATATACGAGATTGTAGCACTTATCAAGGGACATATTTGAATTGCTTTTGAGATATTTAATACTTAACACAAATTGTTGTAGCATTTTTGATGTCTTAAAAGTCTTAAATAATTGATTAAGTCTGAATTACCTGAGTCAAAACCGCAACTATTAACATGTCCAATATTTACAGTGTCTTGTGGAAGTTTAACGACATACTCGCTTAACTTGTACCCTCACGAGTATCACATAACTTTATACAAGAGTAATTACAAATTAAATTTAAATTTTTGCTCCAGTAGTTCCGTAAAAAATAAGTCCAGATAGATGAGCTGAATGAGAGTTATATGAGTAATTTTCTAACATCGAAGAAACAATAAATAAGTAACGGGTAATAAACGAGGGCTCAAGATTCGTTCATTATTTTCAATTTATAGCATCACGGCATCGTACATTTTATCTGTGACAGGTATTTTATGTCGATATTTCGACCGATTATGCTTTTCACGGCTAAAAACTTTAAATGTAACATTTATGACAGGTGAGCATTTCAAATTTACATCTACTTCATTTCACGATCTTAAGTTCATTACCACTGTGTTCAATATATTATTATTCACCACATGTACTAGATGTTATTATGATACAAAATAGAGAAAAGTCTATTTTTAGTATAAAAGTATATTTCGTTATACGAGTTATTAACTCCGGATGAATCTCGTTACGATAAGCGGCTTATGCTCTTATGCACTTGTGTTGATTAATTATGTCATGATAACAAAAATAATAATATTAGTCCCCGTTACTTACATCGCCATTACTTTTGGGGACCTGTTTATATTTAGCGAGTTCTTAGTGCGCTCGATGTTCTTAAAACTATAATTAAATAGTTATTTTATATATTGTTCACTATACACAATAAAACAAAGTCAGTTTATCTGTTTGTTCGTCTGTCACAATAATATCAAATCTACTCTACGGATTTTCATGTGGTTATTAACTATAGAAGGTGTTGTTTACAAGGAAGATTTGAACGTGTAAATTAAACATGAACAGTTGATAAAGTCCCATATAAAACGAACAACAGTACATGATTTCCGAAGTGAAGCGATGACTGCTTACAAATGATAAATAAGCCGAACCAAACAGAGAAGCTTATTTCGTCACCGTATTTTACAATTTGAAAATCATTACGGCCAGGCACGTTTTGTTAGTCCAAACCAATCTATATTCGACGCGCAATGAATCCAAATTTCGGCTGGAATTACATCTTGTGCTCAATAGTGTAGAAGATTCTATATATCAACACTATACTGTAAAACTAGAATGTGGAACTAATAGAGCCAGACAAAATTCGGCAATTTGTTGAAAAAGACATCGTCATTTTTCTCCTTAGTTTTTTTAAGACTGATTAATTGAGACCGAGATGGAACACCAGGGTCTTAGTTTTCAGCGAAATTTACTTAACTTGAGTTTGCATGGAAGGGTGTTTCTTTTTTAAACTTTTTTTTTCACTATTATGCAATGAATAACTCGATAAGGCTTTTAGGTAATCTATATTATAATCTTACACTAGGATTATCTCAAATATCTCTGGCTCTCTGATAGCTGGGGCTTTGAAGAACACTTCTAGTGGTTGGTCCTTTCTAGGATACCTGGGGTAATGAGTTTGCTGTCTAATTTGGGGGACCTCAGGAAGGAGTTTGCCGCCTTTATACATGGACCATGCGGTCTATGGCCCTCTATGGTGTCTCGAAGCCTCAGGCTTATCGGTAAGCACTCCTTGAATGGTGTGACTACAGGAGTCGAGGCTTACACGTCAACTTGTTATCGGTGCGATCCTGCCGAGTTACGAAACCTGGCTGGAGAGGAAATTGGGTAACGTCACCTATCGTGTGACACAGGTAGGTACTCACCGGACATGGCTGTTTCGCTAAGTAATTGACTCAGATCGGGCGCGAGGCGAGAAGCAATGCAACCAACTGTGGAGGGAATGACCGGGACGACGCATAGTACACGCTTGAGCTACTAAAACGAGCTCGAGCGACAGTACGGACTTTACCCGTTACATAATGACAAGAGATTGCAGTCAAAAGTCCAGTAATAAAATGCTTTATCATAATTAATTATCCGAGACTACAGAATAAACAGGTATCTATCACATAAAGGTCTGGCTCTTAACATGAACCCACCGTTCGTCTGACAAGGTCACTGTTAACTGGCGGAATACTCTCAATTTTATATAAACTATATCATAGTAACACAGACCAAAATAAAAATGACACAGCTAACGTACTAGCTATTTAATCTTTACTATTGTAAAAATAATATTGACTCAAATTCCAAATGTTCGACTAACAGAGTATCATTTAAGTAAAGTGGCAACTGTGATTTGAATAGTTAAGCATAGCGCAGAAAAAAATATTCTTCTCTGAAGCTTGAATTTGCGTTCACAAATACAGTATGACAGTATTTCTATTTTAAATTAAAAAGGTCTTCGGATTATTCTGTACCTATGTACACGTACCAGATTATATGCAAAAGCATATTTCCTCCGAAATTCAGAATCCTTCTAAGTAGTTAAAGTTCAAAAGATTTTTGTAATATTAGTAAAATTATGTAGGTACATTTTGTTAGTACGAAAGTACAATATTGGCAACTTGATACCACTGAAGTCCAAAAACTATTATATTATATAAATATAAAATATAAACTATTATACTATTTTAAACATGTTCTCTGCCTAAAGTTGTCTAAAACAAATCGATATCTATGAATATCGACCGGCCTTTGTACTGTGTATGGAAACTAATATAATTTATTTGCAAAGAACCAACACAAATTATTTCTATAGTAAATTTTGTAATATCATGACTCAGTGAATCTAATAACTAATTTATATGTAGCTGGGACACATCGTCTCAAAGTACTTTCTAACCCCGTATCCTCCAGTTTAATTCGATGACTGATTCCAATAACCAATCCATTCGTTAGTGCGCGTTAAAATAATATAATACAGTAGTTGTTACATAATTTTTTCGATTAAACTGACTGATTTATTGTTGGTTTAATGTGCAAAAACTAATCTGTAACATAGTTGACTGAATGTCATTTAGCAAAAGCGCCATCTACCTATGTGTTTTAACATGTTCATAACAGTAACAAGCTCGCTTTCTGGTGACCTATTTGATAGGAAACAGATTATAATGATCAACGTGTTACTTCCTAGTAAATCCTCAATTCAGGACCTTTTTCGCAAACGTTACGTTATTCCTATTATAGGTTGCCTCCCGTCAGGAGTGCCTTGAATAATAATATCAATATACTCGTACAATTGTTTAATACTTTGACTACTTTTACAGTTTAACATGACAACAAAACTTAGTACGCTCTGATTCAATCATCTTTACTCGACATCTTGCTCACTTGCTTGTCTAAGAAGTACAATGTCGAATGTAATAACATTCCATTCCTACCGACTTGCATAACATTACAATCCCCTTCATTGTTTTATGTTATTAGAACTATAAAATATTCCGTTAACACTCATCGAGTGGATGGCACCATATCTATCCATATCTATGGCACCATTATTTAACGGAACCCATAAACTTAAACAGATGAATTCTCGGAACAAAATTTAACTATACATTATATACTATATAGTTAAATCACCTACGATCGCAAGTGAGAGCAGCTTGGTTACAATTCAAACTCAACTCATACGGACTTCACAGCCTCGAGGACTTTAAAGCAGCAAACAGGATCCATCGTTATACAATTTAAACATACAATTGCATAGATTATTATTATCTTATTTATGCTATTAAAATAGTTTTACAATGATAAAACACCCTAATGACATGACAGGGTGGTAAAACAGAATCTTTGAACAGTTTACACCGAAACCACCGTATTTTGAATAAAATACCTACATATATAAATTTCTTCGATGCATTGCATGCACATTGAATGCATTGATATGACATGACATGACCTGAAGTCCTCAAATTTTACCAGTAAGATGAAAATAACACTGAGTACAATTATGCCCACTATTATATTCTATACGAGTCCAATTATAACTTAAATGCCTTATATATTTCATCGTTTACATTCCAACATGTGTTATTCATTGAAAGTCCTCTAACCAGTTTATGAAAGAATATTCAAAATATTTATGGTTTTTGATTATTAATATTAGATAAAAAAATCAATGTAATAAAATAAATAAACTTAAATTAATTATCATTTAATGAACGTTAATAATGTATTTACCACATTTGTAACGACGATTTTAGTAAATACTGTTTCGATCCTTTATCATAGATTATCTTTAATTTATATATAAAATTAAACACTAAGAAGAAATTGCATCATACTTGACTGTTGTTGAAACCACTAAAACTAACAACAATGACCGGTAAAAAAACTCATTATTATAATTGACCGATCATACTCTTAAATAATCGATTATCTTGACACGTGTCACATCCATGCGAGTTTCTTAATCATGAACTGCAAATGTCGTGACGACCGCTCATGAGGTGACAAAATGTTGACTCACGCTCCCGGTTTTCAACAGCTAAAATTAATTGGGTATGAAGGTATGATCTAAAGTTTTAGCAGAAAACATGAAATCATATATCTGTATCTCATTTTTCAGTAAGTTTATGTTGTCTTGATTGTAATATGATTATTGCCATATCATTTTGTGACAGGTAACTGAAAAATATCTAGTACCTTTCATGAGTTAATAATTATACTATAAAACTAATATACAATATAATAACATCATAATTTCGTTAATATATCGCACCTTTAGAATGAAAGTTACTTAACTCTAAATTCCTGAAATTCCAGATTTCATTATAAATTTACTTTAAAAAGCCTACTCTAAAACCCCATGGTGAAAAAGAGCCCGAATTAAGAGTGAGAAAGTGAAAAAGGGAAAACCTCATACATCAGTCTTCTTAAATTTACTCAAGACCATAATACATTTTTGAAAACTTTCTTCTTCATTTCCCATAAATTGCAATTTTTGAGTTAAGTCCCTTTCATTCTAAGGGTGCGATATTTTCATATACAGAAATCATCGTGAATAATATTTTTACAAAATACATTAAAAAAGTATAACTGAAATTAAAATGTATCCTTACCAAAGCTAATGTGGCGGTTATAACGCTTTTAATTATAGTGTTTAGTGAGCATGAACTGATACCAGATCACAGTTGTAAAGCTATTATTGTATTACAATCGTTACCAAACATATAAAATACATGATGTAATAATAATAACTTATATTCTGAGGTAACACTTAATAACGATAGTCTGTACCTTACCCAGATAGTAAATATTGCAATGACAACATTTGAATATGGAATATGTAAATCGTAAAATCGATCCAATTATAACTTAAATGCCTTATATATTTCATCGTTTACATTCCAACATGTGTTATTCATTGAAAGTCCTCTAACCAGTTTATGATCTACTCCGATATGATGATGCTATAACCAGATCAAAATTTTATTCAAACGAGAAAAAACATTGAAAAGCTTTCAATATTGAAAACATCGTAAAGTGCGGCCTTTATTTTGCTCTTAAGGGCGACTTTTATGCCAGCTTTTATTTTTATGGGGCCATGATTGATTGTCAAAATGCGTTCGTGATGACAACATATTCTTAAACAAAACAAAAAAAAAATTATGATTTTTTCTTTAGTTAATTTTTTAGCATTAAATCTATACGCATAGGAGTTTTATTTTTTTACGAATGTTAAGGCAGAAACAGTTTATAAAAATATTGTTGAAGTTAGGTAAACATTGCATCTTCAATTTTGATTATGATATTTTCTATACGTTGAAAATTTGTTAGAATTTTTGAAATAATCAAGTGATAAATGGCAACATCATGAAACAGTCAAAACGTGTCATGTTTCATGAAGCTTGAACTTAAAGAAAGTATGCCTTTCTTTAAGTTCAAGCTTCACATCTTGAACTCCAAACATATTTGTTGCTTTGTAATAGAATATTAGACTATTGTAATAGAGTGACGCTAGATACCGCTTAGTTTTCATAATAAAGACACTGCGTAGCGTTACTACGATATCAGTTATTTAACAAAGTATAATAAATATTTTTTTACTAGTCTATATGTATAATAGAAACAATAAAATATTTGAATTGTGACAGATACTCACTATCTTTATGTTTTTACCGATATTTTGATCTAATTACATTAATTATTTTCTTAGAAAATACAATAATTGTAAGTACCCTTTACAGGTTAAATGTGTAGAGTCTGCGATGATATAAGTTTAAAATCGTAATTAAATAATAAATAAAAGTAGTTAATGTTATGTCAGGCTGTACAGTATTCATGCGTAGTTGTTACTCTATTTTCTTATCTTTACATTATATTTTTTATCTGTGTATTGGAGTGCGTGGTGTACTCTGTGACAGACAAAATAAATTGCCAAACGTAATTAATAAATTAACAACCCATTAACTTCATTTGTTTCATCAAAGGTGTGTAACGTCTGCCAACAGGCACTTGGCAAATAGAATGTGGATTATGGCCTTTAATGGCCGTCATAATGTGATTCTTGCGACGACTAACATGTTCACATTGACTTCAATGGGGTAAGAATTTTCATTTTGATTTTATCAAATAGCACTGTAAGAGTTCAAGAGGATTTTTATATTATATGCAGATATAAGTTTGAAATCTTTTAAAAATTTGTTGGAACTATCCTCTTTCTTCCCTCGGTTACCAATTACGAATACGTTGTAACTTTTAATTGATGTTTGTTTGACTTTTCGTTAACATGCAGACCAGCGGTATGTTTCGCACCGACTCACATTCTCGTGAAGAGGCTTATAATAGCAAAGGTAAAGAGATATTTTTTTTTATTTAATTGTTACTATCAATTCATTTTGTGTCGAAGTGTAACTAACTACTTTGTGTTAGTGTAGTATTCACTATGTAAAATTTATGAATATAAATAAGGCTCCCACAGCTCTCTTTAGGGTTACCTTTTTAAAGATTTCAATAATCTTTAAGCAAATATCACTACACAGCAAATTTTTATCTTAATATTATTATTTTCTTGAATAACTTGTAACATGAAAAGAATTTAATTAAGTTGGATGATAACACAAAATATTTTACTTGCGTTAGATAATATTGTTTAGTTTTAACATTAGTGTTTCTAGAATACAATTATTATTTAAAATGGTGGCCAAACATTTTACAAATCACAGGGCAAAAGCGATACATGTTAATCCTTAAGATTTCGATATTTTTGTGACGTCATAAATATTAACCGAAATCTGTGACAAACCTTACCGGATAGTATAGTTCCCAGCCCACCAGATAGTGTGTAGTCTATTTGAGACTTGTTAAACTTAACTTAGTTGTATGTGAGACAGCAGTCAATTGGTCTGATAGACAGATACAGATAGATAACAGAGACAGCAAAAGCAACAGCGTCTTAAAAAATCGTTACGCGATACGTTACATATAAAGACTGAGCTACAATTCCATTAAACTTCTTGTTTAATCAGACTGTATATAAAACATGTATTCACACATTAAATATTTAAGTGAAAGCAATGTATGTAAAATAATAATCTATGTTCATTACCGTATAAAGTTCTTTTATATCATAAATTAATGATGTAATTTTCCGCGCACTTACTCCCAAAGGCAGCTTTAACGGGCTTTTTAAATAGCTAATGTGGACTTGAGCCGCGCCGAGTTTCATTCTGACTTCCATTAGTTCAACATTAAGTTTCCCTTCGAATCTTTTACTTGCATAATTTAAGCGTTCGTGTACGCGACTTGTTAGACGCTTGTCTACTCTGCAGCGAAGTAAGCTGTTAGGTTTACTTTGTCAATCGTTTGACATTACACTTAATCCTCAGCTTACGAACAGTACTAATTCAATTTCAGCACTGAAGAGTAAGGAACCGCAAAACTGTGAAACGCGCTGCCTATGTTTGTCATGTCAGTATTCGGTTGTACCTAATAGGAGCTGTTAATTGGATTGGCTACTTTGCTATCTTCAAGCCTCTTTGCTATCGTGTAAAAACTATAATAAAATTTTATTTACATGCATGTACATTATAATTAAATATACACGAAAATCCAAATTCATACAATATCTATAAGAAATAAAAGTTGTTTCTTGATATATTTATAATACATAATATTATCTCAAACAAATAGGACCCGAAAGTAACTAAATTTTATTACAGCGCTAGAAAAGAGTACACACCGCGTGATTGCCGGCAGTCAGACATATGCGTACGCTTTTAATCACACAAAGGGATTGCCTTAGGGTCCTCCATATTTAAGCCTTAGCTACAGTTTACTTAATGCTTTTAAGTATTATAAATTCATTAACTTCAGTGAATAGTGAATAAGTGCAATAACAGGTGAAACTTATAACAAAGCAATTTCAATAAATATCTTACTTTGAGCTTTTTATTTCTCCTATGTCCCTAATGATTTATAATAGAATATGTCCAGCGACTCGTAGACTGAAAACAAAAAATACTGAAAGTGAACCCTGCCTACTCAACGATACATTAAAGGTTGAATTCCCTATCGGGACAGACACTATTTTTGTCACCGCAGTTTTCTGATATCATATAAGAGTATATCTATTGAAAAACAGAATAATACTGCGGAAAGGCAGCCAAACAGACAGGCAAACCTATTTTTATTTGTCATGGGTTACCGATGATCTGAAGATTTAATTGGAACACATTGGACATTTTAACCAAAACATCGTACATATATTTTAATAAATAGAAATATTTCAAACAAAGGCTCGCCAATTTTCAATTCGAAATGTTATCCAAACTGTATCGATGACGCCTCTGTGCGTAATTCAGTCCGCAAAATGAACCTGTCAGAAGCGACATGCGGTTGATGTGAAGTATAAAAATAAAACAAAATGCACTGAAACGTGCGGCCCAGCTTAAAATAATAAACAAGCGTACAGAATAAAATTCTCTTTCGTAAAAGAGAAGCGTTGTGTACTCGGTGGTGTTGAATTAAAGGAAATTAATTTTATCGGCAGCAACTCTGTTTATTTTGTGCAGACATTTATAACGAAACGTTTATTTGAAAGATTTCTCTACAAAGCACTCGATGTTGATGTAGGATATGTAGATCGCTGTTGATCCTCTCCGTATTTTAACGTAAAAGAGCTTATAAATATTATTGGCGTGTGGGAATCGTAAGGTATCCCGAAACATAATAGTACTCGGATGTGTATTAGATTCTTAAACCCATTGAAACCCTCGTAGCTCAATTGTGCATAAGTCGTAAATGATATACGGACTTAAGAATCGTCAGAATCGATCGAGAGTGAATGGAAAATGCTAATAATAAAAATTTATGAACGATTCCATAATTCGAATGTCTCATTATGGCATCGGTTCCAGTTGCTATCATTAGGTATCAACAGTTGTTAAACTGCAACGGAAACCCCGACCACGTAAAAACACCTCGAGTTTACGGCTAGTTCTGCAACAATCTGCAGAGGTTGATTATCATGATCGCATATGCTTCAGGCTCAGCCTAATATACCAATCATGCCATTAAAGAATATTCAAAATATTTATTGTTTTTTATTATTAATATTAGATAAAAAATCAATGTAATAAAATAAATAAACTTAAATTAATTATCATTTAATGAACGTTAATAATGTATTTACCACATTTGTAACGACGATTTTAGTAAATACTGTTTCGATCCTTTATCATAGATTATCTTTAATTTATATATAAAATTAAACACTAAGAAGAAATTGCATCATACTTGACTGTTGTTGAAACCACTAAAACTAACAACAATGACCGGTAAAAAAACTCATTATTATAATTGACCGATCATACTCTTAAATAATCGATTATCTTGACACGTGTCACATCCATGCGAGTTTCTTAATCATGAACTGCAAATGTCGTGACGACCGCTCATGAGGTGACAAAATGTTGACTCACGCTCCCGGTTTTCAACAGCTGAAAATTAATTGGGTATGAAAGTATGATCTAAAGTTTTAGCAGAAAACATGAAATCATATATCTATATCTTATTTTGCAGTAACTTTATGTTGTCTTGATTGCAATATTATTATTGCCATATCATTTTGTGACAGGCAGCTGAAAAATATCCAGTACCTTTCATGAGTTAATAATTATACTATAGAACTAATATACAATATAATAACATCAGAATTTCGTTAATATATCGCACCTTTAGAATGAAAGTTACTTAACTCAAAATTCCTGAAATTCCAGATTTTACCATAAATTTACTTAAAAAAGCCTACTCTAAAACCCCATGGTGAAAAGAGCTCGAATTATGAGTGAGAAAGTGAAAAAGGGAAAACCTCATACATCAGTCTTCTTAAATTTACACAAGACCATAATACATTTTTGAAAACTTTCTTCTTCATTTCCCATAAATTGCAATTTTTGAGTTAAGTCCCTTTCATTCTAAGGGTGCGATATTTTCATATACGGAAATCATCGTGAATAACAGTTTTACAAAATACATTAAAAAAGTATAACTGAAATTAAAATGTATCCTTACCAAAGCTAATGTGGCGGTTATAACGCTTATAATTATAGTTTTTAGTGAGCATGAACTGATACCAGATCACAGTTGCGAAGCTATTATTGTATTGCAATCGTTACCAAACATATAAAATACATGATGTAATAATAATAACTTATATTCTGAGGTAACACTTAATAACGATAGTCTGTATCTTACCCAGATAGTAAATATTGCAATGACAACATTTGAATATGGAATATGTAAATCGTAAAATCGATCTGATCTATTTCAGTCGGCCACAGTTATCCAATCCGATTATGGGTATTAATGTTTTTATAAATAAACAGCATACGATCAATACATACCCCGGTTAGACCTGACCTGTATATAACATTAACTCACCTGTAACCAACTATAGCGATCTTTGATAGATACATAATTTCCATTTATGAGAAAATTAAGAAGTAAATTTTTTTTAATCTCCATTTCCTTTTTATGTTAATAGACAAACGAGCAAACATGCTGTGATGATCAGAGGCAATCGCTCCTAATACCAACCAATAAGGTTAGGGGCTTCACAAACACGTTAACAGCTAACAAATAAAAATTATTTCCCCATTATTTGTCAGAGTTGTAATTTAACCTCAGTAAAGAATCTCTTTACAGGGGTTGCATTGTGGTTTTGATACTGCAGACCTCGTATATGTCAATAGACAACAAACGCACCTGGCGCTTTACCTCGTCCGTTGGTCAGAAAAGTGTAACGTGAGGAGAGAAGGTCTGATTGTACTTAAGGTTAGATCCCTAGATAAATATTAAGCAAGCATTTCTTACTTCAATTTATTCTCAAAAAACTTCAAAAGGAACAAATGTCTCTAACGACACAAACAAAGAAAACATCGAAGATATGTTAAATTCAGAGGATCGAAGGCCAACGGTCAAAGGAAAGTGGCACAAAAAATTTGAGCCTTATTTACAGCGTCAGAATACTGACGTTTTGAAGAATATGTAACTAATTAAGAGTGAATGGCTGTTGTACTAGAACACTCTTAATTTTAATTACTCCCTTCAATACTATTTTGGGTTCTACTTCTAAATTGTTTGAACTGTTCTGTATTAGGAAGTAGGGTATAGTCATACAAACGAAACCTGTGATAATATATATAGTTGCATTTTCTATTAGGTATACCTGACTTCAAAATGTATTCCACAAAATAAATAAAAATGAGTTTATTGCACGCTGTGTGTGAATAATGAATTCGTATTTCCGTTTGTTTCTTTTCTGGTACAGGAACTTCAAATAAATAAACCATAAACTTCGATTTTATTGTCGTACTGGTTTTTAAAAGTCTGCTATAGATTTATTTGGTTTGTTGTGTTAAACGCCTCTGTCGTAGCGGATTCTATTAGGTGTACATATGTAACACGGAACGAACATCTTGGGCGGTATAAACAACCACCAGTAAATAAAGGTTATAAATGAGATATTTCGAGACAGGTTTGTGCACACTATTTCATAAAAACGTATACTTTTCTTAACAAAAGTCCGCTCAGTAAAAAAATGCATATACTTATAGTTTAATATCTTTAAAAAAACTTGCAGTCTGTACTAGCACTTTGATAATTAAAAAAAAACTAGGGAATTAGAAAATACATGACTATTATTTGTATTTCTTTCGGAATTTTGCTATAAATTTTTATGCACATGCAGAAGAGTTTAAATTTACTTCATAATTAAATTTGATTATGTTTATATCAATTATTATGGTTAAAATTTTATGGTACTCAATATTACGGAATCAACTGTATGAGCTATAAGATTACAGAATGACCATCCTGAGCTCGGGCCTCCTATCAAAATGAAAAGGATTAGAGCTATCATCCAAAACGCTCACTAAATGCCGTCACACAGTGAACAAGTTTGTAAACATTTGGATCGATTGAAGACAGAACTGAAATATCTAAGTCCTAGTCAGATAGGACGCAGTAACAATGCGATTTCACTATGAATGACAGAATGAAATCACGCTAAATACAAAAATATCAAAATCAAAGAAATAATTGATCTTGTATCTATCGTTCATTAATGAAATGCCAGCATTAAGTGGGCATGTATATATACCTACGATGGTAGTGCGTAATTAGTTAGTTTTCGAGCCGAATTCGATTAAATATTCATTCACACTATCGATTCTTAGAAATGAGTCTAGCTTTTTATTTATCAGTTACTGTAGTACCTAACATATATTTTAGCAAAATTAAATTGAAATTTAGTTTAGCTAAGTTATATTATGAAACAATATTTATTTTTCCTAGGCGTGCGCTCCTTGTAGGCAGAAATGCAGTGCTTTACTTGCCATTCACAGATATTTTAATAAAACGTTCGTACGTTTTAGATGACTTTAATTAATAGTAAATAAATGAATAAACAAAATATAATATCTTAAAAACGCCTAATATTTTATAAATAGCACCTATTTGCAAGCACACAAACATTATGTTTGCCAGGCGTTTGGCGACAAGCAAGCGGCGCTGCAAAATAATGTACCTAATCAACCAAGTCATTCCGTCGCGTCCCGCAGGACATTTGTTCGCATGTGTGTAGTAATTTTGGTGTCCGTGCACAGTTCGCAAACGCACACATCCATGAATATCGAAAGCCGTGACTCTAGCGGCAGGCTACAGAAGTTCGGCAGTTGTCGGGAGTAATCGGAAATGTTCGGTGCCTATAATCCTAGTAAAAATAATAGACGGAAATCTAATAAATCACGTATGCACGTTATGCATTTTTGTTTAGTGAAGTTTTATTTGTTTAAATAGCAGAAATGTTTTGTGTTTCACAGGGGCCATTTTGCTTTTTTCATGTGATAAGCATTGTTTACTATTTTGTTTGCGCCAGTATATTTATAGTATTTTTTTAAGATTTTTCATTTTAACATTTGATAGTGTGTACATTTAACAGTTTATTACTGAGTTTCTATAATAATTGTAGTGATTTGCTTTTACTAGTGCATTTGTTGATTTTTTTTAAAATATTATTTGATTGAGAGGTTTGTGTTGAAAATGTGTGTTTATTAAAAATTAAAAATAACAACTTCTCACAATTGTCACTCAGTGAAAAGATTCAAATTGTGTCTAAAGGTAGGTATGTACCCGAGTTACAACAATTAAACCAGCAAAAAGGGAATGTAACTCGAAAGTTTCATCTTAAAAGTTATGAAACGTATAACTGGCTGTGTGGTTGTGTACACACGATTAAATTATAGTGTTTTCCTTGCATATTCTTTAATAATTGTAGTACAGTGTAGACTGATTCGGGATATTCAGATTTAAATAATTTCTATATATAATATATAATTATTACTGAGTTTCTATAATAATTGTAGTGATTTGCTTTTACTAGTGCGTTTGTTGATTTTTTTTAAATGTTATTTGATTGTGAGGTTTGTGTTGAAAATGTGTGTTTATTAAAAATTAAAAATGACATCTAAGACTCGTTCTGTTGGCATGATTTCCGACTTAGAGATCCTTCGCGTGATTGTGGCTATTCTAAAAATCTATAAAAGAAAAAGTTTTTGTGACCGAGTACTCCGCCGCATACCCAGTGTCATAATCCTGTGCACGCCGCTGGCAAGACCCATAGATATGCTTGAAAAGATAGACATATCATATCGTCTCCACAAAATGTAATGCTATGGGAATATAACCTCTCATCCGTTAAAGTTTTCAGGACCTATTTGACCACGGACAGACCCAACAATGATTACATATGTTTATATAAGATTATTATTGCGTTTTGGCGAAATATTAATTTAGTTATATGTAAAAGAAAGACGTAGTTCAGAAAATACCTACAATGCATTTCTTATAAGAACGTTTAAAACTTGAACAACTTAACTACTACAGTATTTTTCGGTATCAATATTGTAGTATCGGATAAGATTAATTAATTGCTTCGGATTTTTCGTCAAGGCATTGGTGACGATTTTGATGTTACATATTATGAAGATATGATGTTCACCGGCAACGGCCATCGTTTGACATAATGACAAAAATTGCATAATGATGGCGAATCCAAAAAAAATGAACGGAACACTCCATTTCAAACCATTACACTGATACTAAAAAGAAGCTAAGTAGAACCGACTTGAAGGATTTCTTAAATGTTCTTGAGAGTCTAAAGTCTGCCAATCTGCACTTGATTGAAAGAAGACTGAGGTACCCACAGAACTGAGACAATAATATGTTGTTTATAATCTTAATCTATATATGCTCAACGTGCATTAATCGTTTGTAATACAACAGTTTGAATTAATGTTAATTATCGACTTACTCGTAGTATTTGAGCAAAACTTTGGGGCAGTGTTGGAAATTGTATGTGGTCGTTAGTGGTAATTTCATGATTCCTTCCATGCTAGACCAAATATGTTAGTAATTAAGGATTGATTAGACCAGCGAAAGAAGTTCATGCGGATGCTTAAATGGTTTCATCATGACAATACATAAACGGATCATTGCTGAATTCAGATTTTAGAAAGGCTTGAGGCAATCCAAAGGCGGTATTGAATCAGTAAGATGTCTGAAAATTTTCAATCAAACATTTAACCCAAAATACAAGGTATGTTTCAGTAGGTAAGTTTTGTATAAGCGCCACACCTTAATAACACATGAATTTTAATAAACATGATGACTACGTGCTATATCGGCACTCCTAACCCAGTGCCCACGAATTAACTATCTGCCGAGGGGAATTGACTTTGATGAATAAAACATTTCTACAGGTAGAATGATATTCTTGGATATTTCAGAAAGAGCTTTGCAATATGTTTATGTACAGATAAAAAATATGGTAAAGTTCCTAGTACTAGTAATCGATAAATGATGACGATATCACGAAAATAATTGGTTATAGCAGTATATATAATGAATATATGGTGTAGTATTTATAATTATGTTACAGAAGAAGAAGTACAAAAATATACTGACGTTTTTTCTCTGAAAGTTATTTAATGATTAAGCACAACGAACAGGACATGATAAAAAAATCTACAGAAAAACAACCCTCGTTGAAAAAGCTTTAGTAAAAATAACAAGAACGAAGTATGCCAAGTAAAAGAAAAAGAAATATTTAGTCGTTAAACTAGCTTCTTCAACAACTATTATGATTATTTACCATGGTTTATACTATATCAACTAAATTCCATGTTGCTATTATGTATGTACTATTATAAACAAAAAGGGTCGAACTCGGAAAATGGCGTGGACAAACTACGACCTCTAATGATTTAGTACGACAGTTCTTATGGAACTAAGGATCTCACAAGTCCGAAAGTTCATCACAAAGTTCATAAGAGAACCCAAAGAGAAGCCTATTTATCATAACTTCTGTGTCTAATATTTTTTCATAACCTCGGTTTCTTTGAAATATCTCGAGTTTACCATTAATTTATTTAGTACTTTAAGCCTTAAAATTTTCTCTTATTTAGAGGAATAGACCAAAATCTTGCTCTAAACAGGCTAATGTTCATGGATGGGTTACTGTAGAATAGAACAATAAAGCCCAATGTAGCGAGGAAGTTTAATTTTTAATGGGTCCTAAGTCCTAATGGCAGTCCTATCGAAAGTCTATATACGAGTAAGATAGACCTCTGTTCTTTTTCTGCATCTTCAATTCCCCAATAAACTTCACTTGAAACAACACTGACGTGCGATTTCTATCAAACAATGTCTAACTGATAGCTGATACTACCCTTCTAAGGAAATATTACAGTGAACGACATTAGCCCCGCTGGTAGTGACTCCGCCTGACGAGCGAAGTTTCGCCGGCTTAGTTACCGATCGGTACATATATTTACATGAAAGACACAAAAAATTTACTGGGGTCTTGGCAGTTTGCGGTCTAATTGTAATTGTCCATGTCACCCACAACTCAAAGAATGTTGGTGTACGGATTAGGAATGAGTGCGCCGAAATTCAGAATGTTTTAAATTATATTTCACCATCTAAATTGTGCTCGTGGATTGTTGTAAATTATATCAATACGTACTATAATTTTACATTTTGCTAGGACTCAACAGCTTACACAAGCGATTAAAATACTGACACAGACAGACATACATATGTAGCTCATATCTATCCTTTAATCAAAATGAATAACGAAGGAACGAACTAACTTTTTTCGTCAACGTCTCTCTCGGGATCTGAGTCGAGACGTTCGCAATACTTAGTAGTAAACTGGGAACGGTTAAACCGTGAGATCGCACCAAGCAACGACTTCGGTGCCTGGAATAAAGGTTTATCTTTTCATCTTATACCTTAACATAAAATCTGTTTTCGTATTTCGTGAAGATGGTAACAAATCCATGGTAGGAGTAAATCTTACAAAATATAAAAGTACCTACTAAGTGAATGGATAGATATTAACCGAAACATACAGATATATACATAAATGTTTATTTAGAAATATTAGTTTAAAGAGTGCTTGATTGAAGCTTTCTAAATTTGTATATGAATTAACGGTTGCGTAGTGGTCACATTTCGTCCAAAATCATTAAATAAACAAAACAAAAAAAGAAAAACGACAAACAGAGGGGAAAATAATACTGAAGTGTTTACACATTACCTATATTCAAAATAAATTGCCTAGATATATGAAAGATCATAACGGGAGAATGGCTCTAACTATTTAACAATTATTTTCGTTATGAATATAATTGTCAAGACAAGCAATGTCTAAAATATTATTTTAGCAAAATTTTTCTTGGTTTGGATATATTCGACGAGCTGAGTGATTGAGACACAACGCATATGTATAAATATAAATAAAAATGAATGTCTGTCTGTGATTTTACAATAACCGCGATTTCCCTAGAACAGAGTATTTGTACAAGTACTCAAATAACGTCTTTTAAGCGTCTTGTCTATCTGTCTATCTCACCTGACTTGACTGCCCTTCTGGGACTGGGTTTAATGATGACTACGGAACTGCATTGGAATCAAAATATCTTGTAAAACCAAATTTATAGTACATAAAAAACTAAAGGTATGTAAATTTGAATGTCTGGGTTAACTAATGCGGAACTCTGATGCGGATTAGGCAAACTACTAAAGATATTCAAATGCTGACACAAAATCTATTCAATGTGATAAGCATTCTGTAGGTGTATAAAAACGTAAGATCTACAGTGACTAATGAGGCAATTTAAGGGATCAGCCAAACCATTAGAGATATGGAAATGCCAGTGTACCAAAGTGTATTTCGTATGATGAGTGTTTTACCACGAAGGAAATGGGGAACCCGCTTATTACTGGTTCACCGAAATTGTAAACGGAATATAAATAATAATACGATACGATACGAGGCTTGCTACGCGGCGGCGCCCTCTGGGGGGAGGTGCGGCCCATGCGTGGGGAATTCGAGGTTCGAGGGATTCCTTCATGCCCGGGCATTCTACTCGAGGATAACAACGGCCCCGCTTAACAGCAGGGGTTAACAACACCTTGTAAATAATATTATCCACGGTTGATTGTTATTATACATAATTTTTATTTATTCTCCCACCCCTTCATGGTGTGGATCATTTCAAGTCAAAAGTGAAGTCTTTTTCTATGTTAATGTACTTTATTATCTAAGACTACATAACCATTTACAATTAGGTTGGATTGTAGTCAAGCAGTAATTAAGATTAAGTGAAAAATACAGGGAGGATTATTCTCCAAGATGATCTACCGCTGTTCAGCACAGTGCCCAAAAACAGGGGAGGTTAACCTAAATTCAAGAATGGAATAAGCCTATTTAACTTAGCAATATGGAGGATCGATAGATGAATTTTCACTAGTATTTTACGTGGAACCTTAAGGAAATAATCAGATTATAATTATCTTTGTCTCAAGCAAAAAATTATATTTTGAATATTGTTTATTATTTATTCAATCTTTATTATAAACCGACAAAATAGGTGCAGTTGGTGGATTTAAAGCCAGATGGCATTTTCTATCAGTCAATCTTTGGCGATGGTTCGAGATTGCGGCAGGTGCTTACAGAAAAGAAAAACTATCTAACAATAAATTACATATATAAAGATATGAATATACATATCAATCCTATACTTAGGCAAATCAAACTATAAGTTGTGTAAGGTAATAAATCCGGACAGGTTTCTTAAATTTTTAGAGAGTTGGAGCTTTTTGGATATGTACAGGTAGGAATTTAATATTTTGAATTAGTATTGTGAATACCAAGCTGATACTCTTTCATTACAATGCGTTTCTAAGTTAGTAAACTTAAGTGAGTACTATTATTTCCGATGCGAAGTTAGGGCAAGTTCTTAGTAAAATATATAAAAGTAACATCTGTCGTAGTCGGCGTGTCTTATAGCCATCGTATAAATTCTTCGTCAACCCTTACCGATTAAGATATTTGTACAATGTATAAGGCGGGTGGCCTTAGTACTATTTTAAAACTGGAGTTGTGATTTAAACGTATTCTGGCCGTATTACGGCGACCTTCAATATTGACCCCAATCCCATGCTGGCAGAACAGGGGTCGCTAAAGGCGACAGAAGCAGGCAGGTAGGGTTTCGCGTAAGGATTATATATTATCAATACCGGAAAACTGCGCTCGCTTCGATTTAGAAAAACTAAACCTTACGATAAAAAAAGTTTATGTACATTATTTTAAACTAATTCATAACTTTTTTGTTTATGGACGGATTGAAATAGAATTGTAAATATTAAGTGACGCCTACTGCAATACATTAGTGAAAACCGTAACGAAATCGGATAAGCCGCTTTTGAGATTAGCACGAACAAACGCACAGGCATATAGACAAAAATTCTAAAGACTATTGTTTTGGGTTCTATTGCGTTATTAAAGGCCCCTAATAGTAGTTTTTCTCATATATCCTTAATGTACAGAAAGGGATCAATTAGAATGTTATTATATGTATAGATTATTAAATAATAATAATAATAATTTATTTATTTGGTAGTTAATATTATTACTTCCGTGGAGCCTGCAAGGCCAGCTACCATTCTTTTACTAGAATCAGTCGCGAACGACTCGTCGAGTTCCGGCTGAGAGCTTGAGATGCAGTACCTTCTTTCTTTCTTGGCCGACAACGCATTAGTGATGCCTTTGGTATTACTAACGTCTATGGGCAACAGTGACCATTTACCGTTAGGTGGCTCGTTTGTCAGAACTGAACAATTGTTTTTTTTATTTTTCCCATTTTTCTTTGATCATAACACAAAAGCAACCCAGGAACATCTAAGCGACACAAACGCGATTCATGTCGATCAAATCGATGAATCTGCTTCTTGACCGGATAACCATATCAACCAAAACATGCCACTGCTTCATTCGTGAATGAGCTAGTTGTATCAAGGATAAAAGCGATTACCTCAAAAATGGAGGAAGTTATTTTCCCTAGGGCTTACAAAAACACACTCCTGGAACGAACGAACTGAAACTTAAATTACGAAAAGTACTTCATTCCCGAAAGACCTTTGTGACGTAACAAAACGCCAATGTTTTCGTAAAATTGAGAGCTGCAAAAGGCGATGCGTGTTTGTAATTCGCTTCCCTTTTTGGTGATTGGACGTTGAGAAAATTGTCTCTACATGAAATTACTTTAAAGACCGGTTAGAGGGTACAATTACACTTGTATAGTTTTCTGAAAACAACCTTTGTTAAATGGAAATTTTTATGACAAATAAATATAAAATAAAATGAAAAAGTGAAGAAAATTGAAATACCATTTTCACCAAGTAAACTTTAGCTTCTGTAGCGCGCGGCTAAAATGTTGTTTTAAACGTACGTACAGCTCTGCTTGCAAATATTCTGTCTGCACTTTGTTATCTCGTACATTGTGTGCTCTTTGGTTTTCTGCTCATATTATTTACATTTTAACACATACTTATAACTAGCAGACTTCTCTCGCTTCACTTCAGAAAAACTACCTTAGGCTTAGAAAAGCACCTGCATTATTGTAGGACTCGGTTTTTCTCGTTCTGTTAGTTAGTATCACTCTTATTAACGTGTAATTTTTTTATCTATGGACAAATTGCAATAAAACGAACTTTAAATATTAAGTGATGCTTACTGCAATACATTAGTGAAAACCAAAACGAAATCAGTTAAGCAATTCCCAGATTAGCGTGCACGAATGCACAGACAAACAGACAAAAATGCTGACAACTACTTTTTTGGACTCTTTTCAATAAAGGCCCCCATTTTTCTCATATATCTTTCATATGCAGTAAAACAATCAGTTAGGATTTTATTGTATGTATAGATATATTTTTATCGTTATCAAAAGTGCAAAAGAAAATTACGTCCTCCCTTCCCGAAAAAAGATATCTTCCAAACTCAAACTTGTTTTCTACCGAAACTTATTATCATTTAAAACAATGCCGCCATATAATTGCTATTTATTATCTGGCATATTCATTTATTTAATCGTAACCGATTTACAAATGAAACAGAATAGAAACGGAAACTTCTTTTAAACTAGATTAATGTCAGAAAGCCTTACATTACAAGGTGTTGGACAACGACATTAAATTAAGGATTTCAGAACCACAAAACTAATAGGCGTACTTCCATTTCCATTAGTCTTCTTCACTTCTAAAGCTAATTCGATTTAGGAAAAATTATTGTCAGCTCAGATTTGCTTTAAGACAAATTTGCTTTTGAATGTCTTTCGCGTTCCGCTACATGAATCTTTATGTAAATAGTATACAGTCCTTATAATCACCTATTGAATGGCCACAAAACAAAAATCGCTAACAACAATCTCAGAATCCATCAATTGTTTGGTATATATACCAACCTAGATTTAGTTGAAGGTTCTTTTATTTTTTATACTCATACCAGTTAGATAATCTATGTTCAATACTACTAGTGCTAAGATACTGTGAGATCAACCATCTTCTGTATAAACGTACCCATAAACTGGACACTAATTCAATTAACTGTCGTTTTATCTTTTGATCGAAACGTAGCGTTGGTCGTTTAAACATTTGGCGCACCTTGGAATAATTGGATTTTTGGGCGACGCTTCATATTAATCTACGGTGTCTGCTAACCTAAGGACTTTATTTCCTAACTTGGGATAAATAAATGAAAGGAATATATAATTTTCTATAAAAGGTTTGATTTTACTATTTTCTTTTGTTTTATTAACACTGAATAGTCAATGTAGATAAATTTCACCTGGTCGGATGTATCGCTACCTTCATAACTGAAAAGGCGTTGCATATGCTAGGTATTCCAAGGTTCACTTTAGATCACTCATTAGTTTCCATATCAATAAAAGTAACAAAGAAAATAAAGAATCCACAAGAATAAACCTAGATAAGAATTATAGGGATTTATTCTATTTATCCTATGCTTAAACATAAATATTTTATTACAAAATAACACCTGAGTGCGTGTTCCACCACACACATTGAAGAATTTCATTATCAAGACGAGAAATGGAATTTATGTTAAGCTGTACTTAAATAGGTACTTAATAAATAATATACAATACATCCCCGTGACTCCCCGTGCCCAGTTGGTAGGGACCCAGCCTGACGAGTGAAGGGTCCCAGATTCGATTCCCGGCTGAAATAACATTTATGTGAGAGATAAGAGTTTTTTCTTGAGTTGTTTATATTAGTGATGTCTTATTTATGTGTTTATGCCACCCGCAACACAGGGAATCCTAGTGCTAATCCTATGACAGTTTTACGTGTGATAATTTTACTAAAATTTATTATTGTAGAAAATATTGTTAATGTCATCTCATTTTTGTTTTTAATTTTTAGTTTAGGCAGCGTATATCTCACACGTAATTGTCATTGTGTAATAAAAAAGTTTGCTTTTTACTTTCGAAATTTCATGTATGTAATACAAGGACTAACGAATATGACGAAATTACAAGAGTTCCATTTGTCCCATAACATAAGTATTTACGGAAGTTTAAGGGCTCTAGTGAACTTTTCGTCCTCAAGACATTTTTTATTTATTCCCGAGTTAAATTGAAAATTCCCGTCAACCTTGTTTTCTGACAGAAAATTACTGTCTACGAAATTACAAAGGTATTGTTCGGAACTTACAAATTATTTCAACATTTTACTATTACTTCAATCTGTGTTGTGTTCTATTTTCATTTTATTTAATTCTTTAAAAATATATGCTTCTTGATTCGAATTGTACTGATAAAATCACTACAACGGATATAAAGGGTGTTAATATCGTTGAGTACTAAACTTAAGGGCACCAAAACCTTAAAGTTAACTTAAGGCAGCTTGTATTATTTGTATCTGACAGATAGACGAGAAAATTATCTTGACAAACAGCATGGATTGTACTATTCGCATCAGTATACTACACAACAAAGAAATTTATACCATACACTAGTTTTAACCAGTATATATAATGTCATAATTGAATTTTGCACTATGTAGTCACACAGGGCTCCGTAGTATCGGACGACCTCGGGATCTTTACGTGCATTAGCTATATAGCTTCTGTTAAAATCGAACGTGACATGTTTTTATGTATTATATTTCCAATGTTGGAAAGCTTCTTAGCATGTGGGTCCATTGCTTCTTTTTGGTCTAGCAACTGGCCAAATAAAATTACAGAGAATTCGCTTAAAATAAAACTGGACCGGTACCGTAACCACACATACTATGCGGATGATATTACGAATTGGTAGACTTCTCACACGTTTCAAGAACGCCACCAAAACTCTTACTCGTTCAGGTTTTTTTTACAATGAATTAAAAATTATTAAGCAATAAATTAGTAAAGTAATTGCAATTATGTAAAATAAAATATTACTATAACATAATAATGTATCTGGCGGCAAGTGACAGTAGTCCATACTTTTTTATGTAAATGGCTGACAAAAAATTCAAACGAATCGCCATAATACCGTTAATAGTCAGTGCCGCTTATAACACCCACACTGCTATCTGAACATGCTAAACACAATTCACGGTGGATTCCAGAAAGTGGACGGTAACTAACCGGACAAATAAAGATCCTTTCCTTTCTGAGATAGTAACGGCCGGTACGAGAACTTGGTTGTACAGATCTTGACGACCTCTAATAGGAGTTACCGTCGCCGCCTAATCGTTAGGTCAGGGAGGTGCACCAATTTTGATCAAAGATACCATGATAATATACCTAACCTAGATGCATGACTTAAATTAAATCATCGCTGCTCATCAATCAATCATCAATGGACTCGAATCACTTTTTCGGTTGTTTTGCAGCGTCCCGCCATCGCAACTAAATCTCAATTATTCGTTAGCTACATAATCTTAAATATAACCCACGAAGATCTTCGAAATTGTGCGAAAAAATCACAGTCCACGCACTGCCCTTTCCTTATAATAGAGGGCCATCAATGTAAATATGTCGAGAAATTGTAAACTATGCGTAACAAAGATTAACTACATTTATTTACTGATAATATCTAGGGCTAATGATTTAAATGCGCTACCAAACAGAAAAGCTCTCTAGAAATACATATTTCTAGCACCAAGCCAAGAACACCCATGCACCAGCAGACAGTACCCAAGATTACTTAACGATCATTTGCGATTGACGGTCGGGATTTGAGTACTTTCCTCTTTCAAGGATTACAGTTTCCTTACCATACGAGCATGTCTGAATAAGATTGCTACGGAGTTGTGTAATACATAGTTACCTGGTTCTTCTGGCAACGCGTCAATGACGCGTTTGGTGTTACTCATGTCCATGGGCGACGGTGACCACATACTACCTACATACATACCTAGTTATTCTTTGTATAGTTACCTAGTTTTAGTTTGTGAATCAAGATTGCAAAGTTGCCTCCAAAACGTGTGTCCGGTGCCGTCACTGGAGGGAGTAAAACTATTTTACTATAACAAAATTAAGCATACAAATTCTCAGTTACTCCAGTCAGAATGTTAATATTTCCGTATTTTTCCATAGAATTTCCCAGAGACTCATATTTCTGCACTTTCACCCACGAAGCAAAACAGAAATTACCATATTTAAATTTCGAAAATTTCTAACTAGAGGAATATTTATCTTTGTGGAGGCACGTTACTTTTTCAAGATAAACAAAAAACGTGTGCATAACAAACTATATGTTTTTCTTTGCCGTTGTCTACTGCTCGCGGCTAAGGTACTTTTCATTAGCAACTTTCGGATGAAAATTAATCTTTTTCTTTTGTTTTCTCAAAACTACTTTAGTAGTTGGTTTGATAAATTAAGACGTTGTTGTTTTTTTTTTCTAAACTCGACTATTAATTTTTTCTATTTGTTGTTTTGTTTATAATATTCTATTTGTATTTACGCTCAAGATACCTTCCTGTGTGATAGAGATAATATGTAATACTCATTCTTGAATCTGTGCTTCCGCTTTTAACAACAAATGATGCCTTTCGACAAACGATGCAATGACTTCAGTTTCCTTTTATTTGAAGGTTTCTAGGCTTTGTAGCAACTATAATAATCCTGATGATTCTCTTAAATGGAGTTAAAATATAATATTTAAAATAGTATGAAATAACCTAACAAGGTATATTATCGTGATATATTAGAGGAATAGGCCCAGAATAGAGCCCCATGCACTCCCAACCCTACAGTTAGCCATTGACATAAAAAAATAAATATACATTTCAAACAATACCTATAAAGTCTATTGCCAGTATTGTAAAATTAGTATTTTATGTTTACTGATTATTTGATTCACTAAATAAACATATAACACTATACATATCCTTTATTTTCATATAAGGTTGAACCCTATTATATGTTCCAGAAATAACAGTTATAAAATAAAATTGAATATGTTTTCATAACATTTACCACAAGGGAACTTATTTTACATTACCTGTTTAACTCTTTATTCATCGTCGCCGTGATGCCTTTGGGACCGAACACATCATGTCAACCCAAAATTTCCATCGTTATAAACATCTGCAAATATTGCCACAATGTGGACATATTTTAACAGAATACGGTTTAATGAGGATTTGTATTTATTTCAGTGATCTGAAAATACTTGAAATACTCGTAAATATTCAGTAGGTTATTCTTAAATCCGTTTAGTGTAATCTTGTTTGGTTGTAAGGTAAAACATTATGACGAGCACTACAGGTGCTTGCCGAAGCGTCAGTCATTTGTACTCATCATGACTTATAATATTGTTCTAGCTCAGTGACGGAATATTATTTTTATATATTTGTGCAGATGCGTACATATGTGATTGGTGATTTTATAACATGTACCTAAAACAGATAGTAAAAAGTCATTTGGAAGACATCACTTTGATCAAGCACTTTCTTTTTTTTTTTTTCTCATTTCTTGACCGACAACGCATCAGTGATTAGGCGTTCATAAAACGTCGGTAGTTGCAGATTTATAATCTTAGCCATGATTTTAAGATTAAATCGAATCGAACACTTTTACAGTGAGGTGCACGCACACACATTACATTTTGTTCTCATTTAAAATTTCAATCAAACTTAATGTAATAGAGAAAGTGCAAATAAACCAAGTTATATTATCTTTTATTAGGCACTACGTTCTAGTATACCAGTATTATACAGTCTGTGTGTCTATGTATATACGCTTCGAACAACTTTTGTACATCTTTCTATTCTATTCTTCTTCAATCACCTGTCGCAACTAATGTAATTATGTTATATAAAAATTGTGTACACGCATGACGTACCGTAGCCCTAATCCTAATGAATCTTAGCAGTATGTACAACGTGAACTTTGAAATATGTTGTAGCTAAGTCGCCGAAGCAACTAAGTTAAATTCGATTTATGTGGAACCTTTCCTGGCCTTGAATTAACTTTGTTAAATTGAAACCGAAACTAGTAACTTGAGTCTGAATTTATTTTTAAACAATGTAACGTTTAGGTGTAATATAACGTTACAATTGTTATGTATAATTAATACTTGTGTGGGTGTTCACCGAAACAGTAAATAGATTTGCCTGAAACAGATTACTTCATGAAATGTTTTCCATTTCGTTTTTCAGTTGTCAAGGACTGGGCTCGTTTATAGGATAATGCGAGATATTGGAAGAAGTATAGTATATTATGTTTATTTTTTAAGTAAACAGCTGAAAAACGAGCACACATGATAGTAAGCCATCACCAACGTCCATGGACGTCCATAACGCTTATGGTATCATCGTCGCATTTCCGGCGAAGATAGAAGTGGGAGACTCGTTTATTTCTCTCTGACAATGTAATTTAATCTCGTAAATACATCTTATGTATATACGAATACAGAGCCTAGCTTAAAGGGACCATTTACCATGCCTCGGTTGGCTTGGACTTAAGGATTGACCTTTGCTACCCAAAACTTACTTATAATATAACAATAATAAATTTAGGTCTTTCAACAATGAAGGCATTGCGTCAAATAGTATAAATACATACATACATACATATAAAACTTAACTCACACATTGAAAAAGACAATGTCGAAAAAAGTGATTCGTGTTTTTTCAGCATTATGTAAATTCTAGAAACGCTTGTAACCGGAGTGTGTCTTATTTCTTGTTCATTATTCTTTACTCGGAACTAGAGAATTTTCTACTAATAATTCCGTTTTCGTTCCGAATTCTAATGTAAGAACAATATTTTATAGTATAAGTAAAAACAACTTTTAATCACTGTCAGTAAATTACACAATAAATATATTAATACAGCCAACCATAGGAACAAAAACAACAGGGCTACGACATCAGTAACAAACATATATACACATAAATGTACATATAAACGTAAATTGTGCTGAGAACGTAACGATTTGGTTCCCAGAGAAACTCAGTAAGGTTTTCGGGGACTTACAGTGTCTCAAGAACGATAGTCGCACAACGAACTCAGACATTAAAAACCATATCACCATTAAAACATAGGGTAAGATAACCATTACTCGATTGTCCAGTCTCATACTTAAAAAAATCTCGTCTCGAATAAGCTCCCCCTCAATTCACGCTTCAAATAATAATGGACCTTTTAGATAAAAATAGTAATAGTAGACAACGTACGAGCACAAAGTCGTCCAATGATTTAAAATCACCTACATCGTTCATAATATTACGTTTAAGGTACGTGTATAGGCCACACAATTGGAATATAAAGGAAACAGCAATATTTTGTGTCTGTTAGAAAAGATAAAAATTAAAATATATTTAATATGTTCTTAGATATCACAGGTCTGTCTATGACAACAAAATCGAAACAATAGCACCTATATGACGTACATATATATGAAAGCATACTTCTGCTAATGGACACTTTCACAAATAACACCGTGAGTAATGCTGAAGCTTTTGTATATGAGAAAGATGTTCATATTCTGAAGCCGTGTATTATTCGCGATGTATCTACATATACCTACTTACGTAACAATATCTATACCGGGACGAATCCGTACGTCATTTTTTTATTTTATTTTAATATAGCTAGGCTTTGTCCTCGATATAGATGCCAATATATATAATTTTTGTCTATCTTTCTGTCTATACACTTGAAACACTAAAACCACAGAATAGATGGATGATACTTATCTTACTTGTATCTTCATCCACATCATAATTACAACCCATACTGTCCAACGGCTGTGCTCGAATTTCCTCTCATAATAACAAGGGTTAAGGCCATTGCCATAAGTTGGCAGACTTCACAGAACATTGGGAGAATTATCAGGTATGCGGGTTTTCTCACGATTTTTCTTTCACCGAAGCAAGTGATAATTCACTTGTTATGCATCTTATTTGAAAAGTTAAAATGACGACCTACGTTCAAACTCAAACAAATCGGCTGCCACTGCTCACATGTAACTAATAGGGGGACACACTAAAAGTTTCCGGAATCAATTATAAAATAATACTATTAATGGTCAAAAATGAATTTATTGTTTCTCAAAATATTCTCCCTTTGCATCAATGCACTTTTTCATACGACTGAACCAATTTTGAAAACACTTTTGCCACTCCTCCGTGGTGACGTCAGATACATGTTTTTCATACACTTCGACAGCCTCTTCTGGTGCTGAATATGTAATGTAATTGATTCTTGATTTTCGGGAACAAAAAAAAGTCACACGGTGACAGGTCAGGACGGTGTGCTGGATGTCTCATAAGTTGTACGTTTTTCGCCTTAAAAACTCATTTGTCTGTCTGGCCGTGTGGGAATTTGCATTATCGTGGTTATCGTTATTTTATCGGCGCTTATCGTTATTTTCACGGAGTTTGTCAACAATTTCCGGTAAACAAATGGTCGTGTACCAGTTACTATTGACAGTACGACGATTTTCTAAAACAGCAGTCACCACGTGTCCAGTTTTTTTTAAAAAAAAAAGCAATCATCCGCTTCGAGGCACTTTTCACGCGCGCCACTTTGGTTGGTTTCAACACATCTCGAAAGACCCATACGCTCGATTGCTGCTTTGTTTTGCGATCGTAGCTATCAATCCATATTTCGTCACCTCTTACTATGTCACACACCAAATTTGAAGCCCCTTCGTTGTATCTGGCAAGCATAGCATGTCACCAAGTAATGCGGTCCATTTTTCGAGCATCCGTCAAATTGTGTGGGATCCATCGAGAACACAACTTTCTCACACCCAAATGTTTGTGTAGGATTAACGGTATTTGGCTCATTCCTTTGTCCACAGATGTCCGAATCTTATGGTAGGTCACATACCTGTCCGTTTCGATCATGGGGCACAAAGCAACAATGTTTTTGTGGTTCACAGCGTCGCACGCGCGTCCTTCGCGAATTACATCATGAAAATTGACACCACCGCGTTTGAATTCGGCAAACCAGCTATAAATAGTTATCTTGCATGGTGCTTCTTCAGCAAAGTATAACGACTAGCACGAGGGTTTAGCTTGTACTCAAGAATGGACACACACTTATTAAATAAAAAAAAAATACATAATTAAAATATGAATAAATGCATGTTGTAAAATATCTTTTATTTCATCTAGTTATTTTATCTTTTGCTTTTATTCATATATCTATTACTGATTCACTTTTACATTTAAAATGTTACCAAATTTCTATGTTTCGATCCATATGACTGATAAACAGACGAACACATACATACACACGTAAGAGATAGAATGTTCTCAAATCCAACAATGTTCCAATACGAATAGGTTGTTTTGTATTAAACAAATCTACGAGGTTGACATAAATATCTATATAAGTCGATATGAGGGAAGATATAAACTGCCTTAGTAACTCAATTCACTTGGCATTCATGTTGATATTCGGCAATATTGAATTGAAGCGTTACGTCTGAGAGTTCCAGCTTATGATAATATGATTTTACCGTTCGTAGAATATGGTTTTTCCCTCTTGCTGTTTTGGACGTAAAATATCAAGAAGCACCAATGTAGAGAGGGATTTTATATTAGAATTTATAATACTGAGTATGTATGCGTATTTTAAGGTAAGGATGGAATTGATTGGAGAAATATGTCAGTACATGAATATGAATTAAAATATACTAATCTATACTAATAATAAAATTTTAACTGATCGATTTCTGTACATGAACGATATATGAGAAAAAATATTATTAGGGGCCTTTATTTACGCGACAGAATCCAAAACAATACTTGTTAGAATTTTTGTCTGTTTGTCTGTGCGTTTGTTCCCGCTAATCTCAGACAACACGCACACAACTTTTAGAATTAGATGTAGATTTCGAGCTCAGGTCATTCAAATGGAAAATTGGCTTTCCAACCGTTACCCGACAACCAGATGCGATCGCGGCCAAAGTTTTTAGGGATGATCATATATTAATTAATTAATTTAGATTATTAATACTACAGTTAACTAAAAAAAATGTATAAGAAAGCTTTATAGACCTAAGCCAAATGTTAATAATTAATTAAACTTCGGTAAAATGTAGAATTTTATGTTTGCCAATTTGACGTGTACGATTTAGGTGAGGGAGTCATAACCCCTACGACCCCTACCATCTTTCGGATCGAGCCCATGCGCGACACATGTCCCAGCCCTCTGTGAGTATATGTATTTAGAGCTTAAAGCATTCTGGTTTAAATATCTACCTTATCACGTAACAAACGTTAGAGGATGTGCTTAAGTATCCATAACTGTCAACTTAAATAATCACATTAAAGCTAAAACAGACGACAATCAGAGTACTGTGATGTTTACGGAACTAATTCGTACTAGTGTTCGTCTAATGGTAGGATTAAAGTTCACGAACAGATGAAAAAAGTACTTAACTGTATTGTAGACAAGCATAGATGCTTACTACAGGATTTGTAATAAAAAACCCCAAGAAAATTCGTTGACAAAAAAGAAAAGGACACAAAGTTTTCACCTTACGTACCGTATATTATATATATTATAATATTCTAATTCCGTAACTATATTGATTCTGCTTGAATTGTTTTCTGAATATAATGATAATGATAATTTAGCTATCATCATCATCATAATCATTACAACCTATTATTCTCCCACTGCTGGGTTCGGGTTTAATCTTACGATGACAAGGGTTAACGCTATAGTACGCCATGGTGGCCATGTGCCGGTTGGCAGATTTTCCACTCCGTAGGGAACATTATAGAGAACTCACAGCTGTGGAGGATTCCTTACGATGTTTTCCTTCGTCGATGGAAGTGATAATTCGTTTGAAATACTCACATAATTAGAAAGGATTGGACACAGGATTGGAACTCGAGTCCCATGTTCAAGGATACCGATGTTCAAACCACTGGACTACTGCGCAGCTGTTATAACATTTTTTTTAGATTACTGTTTTTTTCCTGTTTGTGGCGGAAATACTGAGCTAATATTTATTTTCTAACATTTGACATTAAATTTGTGACCTATATTCCACAACAAAGATTCAATAAATTCATTGTTGTATTGATTATACTTCCATCTTTCCTTTATTTAGATTTACAACGGGGTTTAGTCGGTTTTTACTATTTACCTACTTATTACATGGTAGCTTATTTGTATCACTACTTCTATTAACATTATATATGATATTATGTTACACTTGTTGGAACCCTGTCTTTTATTCATTCATCAAGCTACTCGATTCCTCTACTTTACGTTATCTGAAAAAAATCGCGTGGATAATAAGATGGCACATTTCTGTATCATATTTCTTTGTTATCCACTTATGCCTTGGTACCTTTCTACTACTTTCCTTACAACATACTCTTAAATTGGCAGATAGTAGCCGTAATGAAAACAATTGTTACTTATTTTTATCAGGTGTTTTATAATTTTTTCATATTTACCTCATAAACACTAACCTAACCTAACCTAACACTTCGCCTAAATCACTCTATTACTAAAAATCCAATTACTAATTGCTTAAACACGATTATTAATGAGACTCTTTTTATGCTTCTTTCATCTTTTAACGGGTATAGATCCAAAAGCAAACGACACATATGAATAAGCCCGTCCAATTTGGTTTTATATGTATAGAGCATTAACGTGGCTTCTGCCACTTTTGTGTCTAAACCAACCTGTCACTCTCCTTTTGTTCGTTATATACCATGAACGGCATCACCGGTACCAGGATCCTCCTGATGGACCACCTAGATTGATTCTGACAGTTCTCGGACGTGGAACATATGAACCGTTCTTCACCTTTCTACATACCACCCTTCTTCTTGAATCAATCGTAAAATTTAACGTGTTTTAGTTCCAGCGTCGGAAAGCCAGTAACAAAAGCGTTAATTTAGTTTATACGTTAACTAAATTTAGATTGGCATTTAATAATTAATTCAACTTGTCACAGCTTTATTTGAACGTTTCACCGACGTTAATGAAACAAAGGAAATTTCTACTCAGCCGATGCAAAGCGAAGTGCATGGTGCAATATTAATAAACGACCAATGCTAACAACCTGTTCACTATTCGAACTGAAGCAGCATAGTTCTAAATTTCGTCCAAATTGAATTTCTAAAAAAGATTCTCCTTTACTATGATATCGAAAGACTTACCTATCCGTCTGACTAACTTCAGGACGCTCGTCGGGGTTCTAACACTCGCGAATACTTCAAAAACTTAACGCACTTATAATACTGGAACACTCACAAACGTTCGACAGTCCAAAACAAGCTCTCATTCCACAGTTGATAAAAAATTTACTTACAAACAAAATTTTTGAATTCAATATTCAAATTGGGCGTTTATCGAAAAGTAATTTATTGTATTCAATGTGCGCGTTCCGATGGTGGTATTAAAAATTTACGTAGTAGTGCGCGAACCGCATCGAAGCGTCTTCCACTGAGCAGCGCTACACTCGAACTGAAACTGAAACTGACTGAACACTGGATCACCGAACGACAACGGGTGGAACTGAATCTATAGATTATATTTATGTAGCGACACGAACTTGTTAGAAGGGATGGGTTAAAGGAAAAAATTAAAAGGAATAATAATAAAAGAAAAGATGAGGAACGAAAGAAAGGAATAAGAATTTATGACTCAGTACTGATTCACAGTGGAATCTTCAAAGCGTGACGACTTGTGCAAATAGTATGTGCATATTAATGAACCGGGTTAATAAGTTTGAGCATGGTCAACTTGGATGGGTGACCTTAAAGGGTAAAATTTCTTGAAGACTTTTTCATGCTTTAGAAGACGTGTTATCTGGTCGGTCCAATTTGTCGCCGTTTGATAGCATTAGTTAAAAAAAGTCAAAATCGACACTCCAAACACTAAGTCACTAACTTCTGCAACAATACCCACTCAATAGTATTTACATTCTGTAACGTTCCATTTTGTTCCAAACCAGTTCACTCTTTTTGCGTTTCCAGTTTTCCACTCCATTCCAGTCTTATGTATCTGACTTATTCTACAAATTTCTGTATAATCGTCTTCGTTGACATGAGCTACACAAAATAGGAATAATTAAAATGTATTAGTTCAATTTAAATTTTGTATGTCATGCCCTTATATCAACTTTTTGACATGTGTTGAATATCATTTCAACCCCTTAACATTTTAACCTTATTTATCATCAACGTATTAATGGCCCGTTTTGACAACTGTCACAAGAGAACGGCAATTATGGCGTTTAAATCGTTCTGCAAATAAGAACGAGAGGAACCTAATATCCTCAGTCCATATTTTGGACAAATTAGTTACAAAATAATATGGAATTTCTATTTTGTTTAAGAACAGATACATATCTCGCACAAAGATTCCTTGTGGTGTGAGTAACATGAAGTTATAATTAGGATTTCTCAAACGTCTGTTAATATTTTCGGGAAATGTTATGAGTTCTTTAACTTAAATTAATATAAGCGAACTTTCCTCTCGGGTTATGAAGTTAAAGGGCTTAATGGGTGTGCCCAAGCGGTGATATTTATAACAAGTTTCTATACAGCTCATGGGACTAAAACATGACGTTGAACTGAAATTTTTTGTTGCAATATCAAGACTGACAATGTCAAAAATTTGGGAATTAGTACCCTTGGATAAGATGTCGGTAAACGTCGCATATTATGTTGGCCAAACCACCATCATTACATTGTCATCATCATCATGATAACTAATTTTGAGCATCATTAAATTAGTACTAGTGTCATCACGAGATGAGAAAGCTTAAGCTGTAATCCTCCACGCTGTGTGGCAATAACTTTAGTTCAATGGGACGTCTGTCCATTTATTTTCATAGCATCACGCATAAGCTATTGAACAGATTAAAAATACAGTTGGTTGGCTCAACTAAGGTCAACATCCAGATTACTGCCATCCAGAGAAATGGAATTGTTCCAGCCGCATGGGAAATATAAGTTTTATGCTGATTTAGTGTTGTGAATCGTAAACTTACACTAACATTCTATTCTAGTTCGTCAATCTTAGCGCAAACTCATCAATACATACAATAAGAAAAGTTAGATAAGAAATATTTTTCCCGAAGTAAAGCAAAAGCGTGCCATTAATGATACAATAACAAATGTGTTATTATAGTTGATAATAAGAGAAGTTAATAAGGGATTTCAAGGTTGCCCACGGTTAGGGAAACATTCCCTTATTTCGCTTTATTAAATAAATCATTACATCCAACGGTTTAAATAACATCAGACCACCGATTGAAATATTTAGTTCACTTATTGCCCGCATATGAAATGAAATGGAATTTGGCATAATTGTAATAATTATAGGTACTCTATGACATTGTAAGGGCTACATGTGAACACAATTATAAATTAGGATTGTCTTGATTGTACGCGGAAACTTATATCACGTTGTTTCTGGTATTATAATTTTTTGACAACAAAATGAGAAACATCAAAGTGTATTTGATAAAAGAAGAGCACACTAGGATACCGGGTGAATATTTCAGTGTACTAGTACTATTGACAATTAAAAGTGTGTAATAAATATCAAATAGAATAGTAACTGAGATTACTTGGATGTTTTATTATGTTGATAAAATGAAAATCAGAGATCAATAGAGAATAAATAAAATATTATTGTGTTAGGTCAGATTAAGTTGAATTAACAAGGAGGAAGCCGAATGGACCAGGGAACGCACCGACCCCGCTTGGAGAAGAAGACGCCGCGGTGGGCGTAGATAAACACGCCCAGTCGTCGTGTCCCTGTAGCCCGGTACCAGAATAGGGCAACGGTATCCCCTGTGTGGGAGCCCGAACTGTCCAGTTAATGACCCCGCTAAGGATGTCGGTATGCGTGGCCGAATACCGGCAAAACCCCAGAAGGTGAGGGATGAACATCCTGAGCAGAGCCCGGCGAGGCACGCGTTCATACAACTCCGTTTGTGTTCCGTTGGAGATCCCGGAGTCCTAATATAGCGCCGAGAAAGGCCACTGGAGGGGTTTTTTTAGTGCGGTAAGAATCCCACATAACCCGGTGACGCTCCCACGGCACCGGGTACCTTTTGAAGGTTTCCCCCTCGTCAACAAAAAAAAGGTTGAATTAACAATCTGCAGAGGAGTGCGAAAGGGTACCCGCATTCCCGCTTAACGTTACAGTAAGGAATACTCAGGGGTTTTAGTCAGTTGGAGCCCACGTAACCCGGGCCGCTACCCCGAGTGTTACCTGGACGGATTTCCCTTGGACAAAAAAAAAGTTGAATTAACAAGAGTGCAGAATATGTAGGTAGAAAAATAATCTTAAAAATTGGGTACTAATTTTAAATGTATCAATATCGAGTTAGTGAAGTAACTCTAATTACTTGAATTCAACGCCTGCTGGAAGCAGTATAACACTACATCCGTGCCAATTTAGGTAATTTTGTTGCTGGATATTTATTGAATAAATACCTGTTAAAAGTAGTGGGTAATATTTTGAACTAACCGGTAAAGTTGGACTTTTTAGTGAATGTTACTGTTTTGAAGCTGATGTGATGAAGATATCGAGTGAATATCATATTTTGATAAACTAGCACTGTTTATCATTGAGCGTAATTACGGACCAAAGCTAGCTACATCGTCTTTGTCGCGACTCGATATGTGAAATCTAGACTTAAGTGATTTTATTACTTTAATTATTTTCTCCCACGGCGATGATGGTCGCAAGATGGAGACGGAAGGTTGATATAACATACGACATACTGTTTAGAGTACAATCTGACTTAATATTTCACCACATAAATTCCTTTTTATGTACATTATTGGATTAGCAAGATCAAGAATAATTATATCAGTTACAAAGACAGATACTTTTAATGATATCGTTTGGCATACGCACAACTTCCAGTAATGACTACAAAATATGGTATTCCCTACGGATCCTTTACTTTAATCATGATGTTAATCGATTAAGTTATAATTGGGCATTCGGCTTGGCTTTGCAATGATAAATACTGATTGGTAAACTCATTGTTTGCTCGCATGCATTTTAAATAATGAAATTCACTGAACCTTGATTTGATTAAGCACACATGGATATGTTTGAACAAAGACAATTCCGGTGACTCAAAGACTTGCCGAAAACGAACAGTCATAACATGTGTTCGCAATTATTTATATTATACCTTGTTTATATTTCAGTTCCCCGATGCGATATGTGAGATGTTATGAAATAAAGATTATAATATACATGTATTCTATTTGTTATGTAATCTTTATACTATTGTTACAAAGTTTCCAGAAGGACAGCCGATAAGAGAAAGTCGGCAGGTTTACAAAGTTTCTGGAAGGGTGGCCGACCCTTATATTTGAAACAATAGAAGCAATAAAAGTGAAACCCAGGTAGTAATAAAAACTACCTGGGTCACTTCAGGCCAATCTCATCCTTATGCCTTAGGCAAAAGAGGCGAGATTGGCACACATGAGGGCCGAAATGGGGTTGTTTACCTGACCCGCTTTTGTTATGTCGATTTCCGGGAATTATTGTTCTTGTTGTTTACTTCAACGAAGGGCGTGGAAGGATCTGGAAGCCCAGAAATCGATATAAATAGCGGGCAGGGTCGGCCACAAGGCATTCAGTTTTCGAATACGAAGCGAAGAGTTCACTCCCTAGAAAGCGAATACCTGCGATCTCCGAGTGTAACTGTGATTGTGAAGTGCGTGTGAAGTAAAATAAAGTATCTGCGGAACTATTGTGTCATTTTTAAGAGCCTACGGTTCCTGACACGTAACACTATAGTTTTTTTTGAGTCTACTGTAAGAAATTTTGAATTAGGAATACCTTGTGCCCGTGTATAAACTTTTCAGACATATTTTCTTTTCTGTAATTTTAATGTGTGTACAAAATAAATAAAACAATTAAAATAAAATTTAGTTTTTACAGTAAACTACAAATATACTTGTACTACGTACTTTACGGTATGTGCGTAAGCTTCATAAATAAGAAAATAAAAACATACCATTACATTAAATTTTATACATATATTTTATTTCAACAAATTAAATACAGCAATAAAAAAACAATGGAAAAGATTCAAAATAATAATAATATACAATGAGATTATAGTATAAACTTCGCGAAATAATAATTCATAATAATGTGAAATAGACAGTTTTTAAAACATTTTCTTTATCATTACAGACAAAATTAATTTGGATCAGCAAATAGGGAATGTTAATAATAAATTTAATTTATATAAAAAAGGAAAAAAAATACATTATTAGAAAAGAGAACGTTTGTTTTATGATAATTGTCTGAATTCCTAATACTTATTATTCGATTATCATTCATTTTATTTCGTTAATCGTACAACAAAACCTTTGTAATGTCTTTGATATTATGAGTGACAGAAAACGAAACAGAAAACATACCAGTGTAGCAAGCAGTATGCGTAGGCATCAGTCGATACGTAATTACAGCCTTGGCTGAACCGTTGGACAAATCAATACCTTTAATTATTTCTGGCTACTGAGAAAAAAACATACCAGGCCAAGGTAATATTTGATGTTTTGTGATGTAATCAAATACCACTTGTAGTACACAGATCTACGATTATTTGGTATCGAATGAATGACTACTTTTAGGCAAATTACAGACATACGAAATGTTTTACCATAGATGCTATAGTTCAGTACCTGGTTTCCGAACTTGGAGAATGTTTAAGCTACTAGATAAAAAAGGGCATCGCAATGCATATTTTGTATCTGTACACTCCATCGGTACCCCATCAGGATATATTATCGCCTCAGCGGCAGCAAATCGGGAGGCGCCTTGAGACCTCGTCGCACTTAAATCTTTATTCCTATTTTATTTCACCATCGTCATCATAAGCACTCTTTTATATACCAATTACTGATGTTCTAATTATATTTAAACGTATATTTAGGTGTTGGAAGCCGATTGCATTTTAATTTCGAGAACCCAAGATACGTGACAGGGAAAATTGCCCCGCATGAATAAAACAGCTATTGCACAGGAGTAATTAAGATAATGAAGGGATCATGAGGATAATATTAAAACTCATTTATTGCATAAAATGACACACCAAAATTAGTTTCCTCAACAGGTTATAGTAGTAACAATATTGAAAAGATTACGTTTAATACTTAGTAAACAAAGTCGTTTTTTATTGGTTAAAAAGGATTCCATTACCAAACGTGTAATATTTGTGTAAATTCTAAATGTTTCGACTTTGTTATTTGTAATGTTTTACTTCACACCGTTGACGTTACTTGCAATACTCGTTAAACCCAACCAGTTGCGTTTCAACCGGAACGTCCTACATATATATGATGAGGCACGGAGCCGAGACGTGGACGTTTACGGTGTGACTAGCCCACCAAATCAAAGTTGCTCGACCTGCTATGTAGAAATCTGTGAACGGTATTTCTCTAAGAAATCAAACCCGAAACGAAGTAATTCGCCAGAGAACGGAAGTGATCGACATAGGTCAAAAAAAATTGGTCTTATCTGCTGCATGACTGATAACCGTTGGAGTAGATCGATTCTGGATTTTCTATGTCAAGGTGGAGAAGCAGTATACGCAAAGCGGTCGGTAGAAACTGGTAAAGAAAAGCCAAAGGCCGACTCAGTTGGGTTTCTTAGCAGAAAGCAGTGGACCGATATAGGCTTATGATGGTAATAGGCTCGAGTATCCTCTCACAATGACAAAGATTAAAGCCATAGTCAACCACGATGGCCAAATATCGATTTACAAACTTTATATGAACATTATGGGAAATTCTTAGGTAAGCAGGTTTCCTCACTATCATTTCCGTCACCGAACACACCGGGACGTTAAATCTTTTGTCAATAGTCGATGATTGAACCAGCTCACCTGATGATCACTAAATATCTGCGCCAGGTGACAATCCGTAATAATAAAGGTATCATTGACCCATTGCCTGCGAAAAAAGAAGCAGAGGACCCACGTATTACTGGCTCTTTGACACTGAAATGTAATTATAAAAATCATTTTACGAACTAAGTTAGATAGAGCTCAGTGACTTCGAATAGAAAGAATCGGGAGCAATTACCTTGTCTGTTGCTCAGCACCACGAGCAGAGGAGACGAGATTTCAGTTTGAAATAGCTTAAATATTCTGCCGGGGTTTTTATTAAGTGGAAGTTAAAATAATTGTTAAATGATAATAAAAATGTCATTTGAAGCACTACTGACGCTCTTTTGAATCTGCTGACTACCTTAGCTGGTAACTGAATCCGTTGGTGTTTCCGCCATCACAATAAGGTTAGCAAGAATGACCGTAAAGAAATGAATGTGTGAATGAATAATAAGAGTCAATGGTGTGTGTGACTTAGTCGAGTGTATGATTTAAGAAGTATCAACTAGCGATGTTATATTGTACCTACTAACAAAGTGCCCTTGCTTCGCATCAGAAAATGTACGCCTTACCCTTAGAAATTGCACGCGCTTTGTTTTAAGACTAGGTTTTTGTCGTTCTGTGAATTAGAAATATATATTTACAACTATTTTACATTTAGACGGATTGCAATGAAACGAACTTTAAATACATTAGCGAAAACTATATCGAAATCGGTTACGCCGTTTTTGAGATTAGCGCGCAAAAACGCACAGACAAACAGACAAAAATTCTAACAACTATTGTTTCGGGTTCTATTGAGGTAATAAAGTCCCCTAATAATAGTTTTTCTCATATATCCTTCATGTACACAAAGTAATTAATTAAAATTTTATTTTATGTATAGATAGACTTATCCTTACATACATGATTCGTTAAACGTAATCTAACAGCTAAGTAGGTCTATTAATATCTTCAATAGTAAAATGTATGAAAGCCACGCGCGGTTGTTAAAATTAGACAGAAAACAGATGTTATTATTTTGATACATTGAAGTTCTAATTTTGCCCACATTTGTTACTATTTTAGTACAACTGTACTTCGTTGTATGAGCCAATCATGGTCACGCCATTATTATTTTTACTGTAAAAATTATAACTTTATTACAGCCAACATATACTAACAGTTCTAACATAATATAGTTAATTTTCGATCTCGCCTTAGTGCCTTAGTGTTTTTATTATGAATTAGAAAATTTTGAAACATGAAGTGGTAGAAATAAAAAAAAATATGTAATAAACATTTGATTCAATAAAATATATACCCTAATTTTTAATTTTAAGATTTTCTGTCACGCGTTATTATATGTGTAGTAAAACAACATACATATTTTTTTACATTTCATTAAATATATTTTTCTACCAATAACATGAATCAATCATTCCATTATATCATCAATCATGAATCGTATATTTTACGGTCATTATCATTCGACATGAACTTGGCCTTTTATATATATATATACCGAGAACATTGAAACTTTGTATAAAAGTAGAGTTATTTGGAATAAAGACTTTATACTTATTCTACGAATTATAATGCTGTGGGAGAAAATAGACAATAAAAGATATTTGAAAACATGTCAAAAGTTAACCACATCTGTCTTATCTCCGATACTACTGCGATTAAAATGTAAAAAAAGCATAAAGTGTTTCACGTTTCTACCCTAAATATATAATTGCCGACGTCAGAGAATTGATGTTACCTACATTAATATCTAATGTGTGTATACATATATATATATATATATATATATAAGTATAAAGTCTTTACTCCACATAACTCTATAATAATATAATATAAATAAATTAATATACCAAGTTTTAACTTTCTCGGTGCAGTAAATGTCAATGCGACAGGCTGATAAATAAATGGGAAAAAACGCGCATTATTATATATGGCACCGTTTTTAATCGAATATATGAATCTCTAAAAAGATTTATTACTGCATATTTATGATTACTCAGTAGAACACATAAATATTATACAATATATGAGCGATGGCAACGGTATTCAATCAATAAATAAAGACTACTAATTGATGAACGATGACTGGCTTATTTTAATGTGAACGGATTTCCAAACCCTGATTGTAAGCAAAGGTGTCAGTAAAAAATGTCTGTATTTTTCTTTATAAATTAACTTGAAAATATAGAAGTACCTGTTATTTCAACAAAAAACGTTTGGATTGGCTTGGAATATTTTTCTATAAATTTATATTTGAATTTGGGGCCCGCTTCGACTTCATTTGGATTAAAAAATGTATTATATATACATGATTTGAAAGATTCAAGTTTGAATCTTGCACTCGCCTCTAATTCTGAAGTTATACACACACACACACACATATCTTACACATTTATATATATTATTCTTATAATAACTTTTTTATTAGTTTCACTTATTACACTTGAATTAAAATAAGACTCAATATTATCACGACGCAGTGTACACAGAGCAACCGTCGTCGATCGCAAGACCTGTTGTCGATACGAGGCATCCTAGGCGGCGCCTTACTTATTGTGTGCGCGGCCCATGCGTGGAAAATACGGGATTCGAGGGTTTCTTCCGTGCCCGATCATTTTACTCGAGAGGGTCAACCGCCCCTGGTGACGTAACCCCTTCTGTTGACTGGTGGGTGACCTGTTGTGTTGTCGTACGCCGCCTTATATAAGATGTCCAGGATGGCAGTGGGGTAGAGTAAACCCGTGCTACGTACTGCTTAAGAACACAGGATGGCGGTGCCGACATAATATATTTGAAATTAACTATAATCTTTTGCTTCGACCAATGAAAACTCGTGAGGAAACCTGTATACCTATAAGTTCTACATTGTGTTCAAGAAGCTGTGTAAAGTTCGCCAATACTCATCATATCAACATAACGTCTCACAGTTATCTTTCTACCCTCAACTACAGTTATCTTTCTACCCTCAACTATACCCTTCAACCCATGGTACGTTTTGCCGTTCAACAAACAAGGCAATGGGATCAGGTACCTTTCATTGACAGTCGTCTGGGCTTTATGATCAAATAGTGTATATGTGAAAATATAATGATGTAAATTAGGTTTCAAGATTTGCTTAATGACATTTGATGATACTCTTTTGAATGCATTAACACTTGTTCATTTGGTCTAAACTTTTTGTATCTTACCAAATCTAAGGAACGGCATAGATTTTAGGAAGTCCCACTGAACCGTGTTCATACGCTACGTGTATTATGAAAATAAACATGAGTTATAAATTCTCAAACTGTACTTTTATTAATAAACGCGTCCCGGTTGAAAATGGACTGTAGCACTCAATCGGTAGCGTAAACATGTCGTGCATTAGTTCCCATACAATACGTCCCAGTTATATTTTTACTTCAAAGCAAATTAGCAGCTGCAAAGAATTTTTGATTTGTATTGGGGTTCAGTACAATTAATGAAAAAAAGTATGTGTTTGCTGTGACTGTATGTCATTCTCGAATCTACTAGACGGAAAAATTTGAAATTTGATACTCAGATATAATTAAATGTTCCAATAACAGACGTAATTAAATTAATGATGAATGTAGGAATTAACTTTAGGGGGCAAAGTAGAAAGTTAAAAAAAACTTTCGTTACGTGCTTCATGACTGACATCTTAAATGAAATAGTTCATAATAAAGGACAGAAAAATTCTACCTATTTCCTATACCGTAGTTAGTAAGCGTAAAATTAAAAAAAAAATCTGCATACATATCGAATCTATTAATAGGAAAACCTATACAAAATTCTAAGTTCTCAAACACTTATCCCACCCTAATTCCAAATGCACTTAAAAAGCTTTTTATAACTAGTTTAGATTAATTTCTTGAATCTAATAAATATACAATGCAAGTTAAAAACTTACAGAAAACTTATATAGGTCTGCATTATTTGAACTTTTAGTAAATTATGAGACGAAAAACAATGATGGCAGCATAAGTGACTTATCTACAGTTTGTCGACTATTAATATAAAAAGTTGTCCCTCTCCCTAACTGCTCAGTATTTAGGGCGACGTAAATAATCATACAATTTTCCAGCGCGCTTCACAACTTTCACTAATGATGTCATTATATATTGTGACTGCCAGCGCATGTGGCATCATAATGAATATACCAGGTGAAAATAAGACAGTGAACCCTACTAAATAGTTATCACCGACGAAGCGTCATCGACCGCACTTCAAAGCTTAAGTGTAGTACCAAGAGTTCACATAGGAAGGTTGCTTGCCTACAAAGACAGGTCAACGAGCCTTTGTATAACGTATCTAATCTTAAGTACAAATCTAAGGAATAGTATCAGTATGTAAAAGATTTTTCTAAAACCGTCCTTTACATAGTTTTGTTTGAGAAGTATTTTTTTTTTTCAAATACTAGCACCCTATTTCATTCCCTTAGGATTAGATAGATATTAGGTTAGGATAGTAATTAGGATAGGATAGTAGGATAGGATAGGATAGTAATTAGGATAGATAAGTAAATAATCAAGTCCATAAAAGTCCTTCCTTACTGCTCATCTAGGTGAGATAACTGAGTTCTGAGGAAAATTTATTTAACTATTCCCAACGGCTTTGGCTGTACATCGTCTATATTGATGTTGTGATGTGTGATGATTTAAATTACTTTATTAGTTAGTTAGTAATTAGAATTCTACCATTTAATACCGGAATAATATTTTAATAGTTTTATTAATAACTTAGTATTAAATAAACAATTATTATTAGTTTGAAACATAACAATATAACTAATTAATATTATTAAAATTATCCATGTGAAAAAAAATATAATACAAACAAAAATCAATGAGACAGTATTTATTTTACACAAAAGCTTTTTTTTAAGAATCTCCATAAACGCTTTCTATTTGTTTCACAATTTATAAACTGAAGCATCCACTGAACAGCAGATGGACCGCTTCTTAATATAAAACAACAACACACCCTCTTATCAGTTTTGTTTTAAAATGACTTCTAAAAAGGATGAAGTTCTATGTTTGTGTCGATGTATTTAAATTATTTTATATATGTACAGCCATACCTCCGTTGCTTATGAACAAAAGCTACTTAGAAACGTCATAGGTATAGATATGGCCCTTATCATCAAGGACGTCATTCCATTATATAAAAATATTTTAAAATACCATAATTATTACGTAAAAAAATTTCACTTAAAATGAAAAAATAAAAAAGGTTTAAAAAAATTACTAAACCCATTTCGAAAAATAAACCTACAAAATTGCACTATAAAGGAAAATAAATTTAATTAAAGTGTTATTATATGCACTAAATACTAAAATGTTTGAAGGACGAAATAAATTAGTACTAAAAGTATTGAATAAAAATGTGTTAAGAAGAACCGATTTAGAATGACCTGTAAAGCAAACATTTTTTTTTTGTATTATAGTTGTATTATATTTTTTGTATTATATTTTTTATTATTATATTTTTTGTAGTATATTTTTTGTATTATATTCAATCAATTATTCAGATATATTTGTTAATACGGTGAAAATTTCTCCAGTGTGAATTTTATGATTATCTATTTATGTTGCTGCCTGTACTGATTCTTAGCTTTCTTCACGTTAATCGTGGATGAACTCTATTATTTCTGATTTATAGAATGAGCATGTTTTACTCAGCTCATTTTTAGCGTAACCGGGTTCACTTTGAGCCGTCAATAACATTGCTGTTTGTAAACCAACGCGATCGTCAGCTCCGTTCACAATTCCGTCCGATATGGAACTGAGCGTCTTGTTTGGATGTTTATTTGTTCTGTATTATTGGTTTTAGACTTTGTGATTCGAATATTAAACCTGTTTCACATGGAAATAATGCCAAATAATTATGACCAAACATCTCAAATGACAAGATAGTCATCCGATTCAAATATGTAGTTTCTGTAGCTATTCAAAGAGTCTATTAAGACTAAGACATGGTTAGATTTCAAAGTAAAGTTTTCATCATCATCATAGTTTCGAATGATGACAAAATCAAATCGGCACTATAATTTTGTGATCTCTAGATGAAACTTACATATGACTTTGCGGTACAATAATTGCAATATAATTATTATTATTTAGTCATAATCAAATATAATGAAAGTCGATACAAAATAAATACTAAGATTACGATTCAGAATCCGTTGTTAAACCTAATAAATAAATTAATTAATGAAGGGAGTAAATCATTCACATTCACAGCATGTAAATAATTTCCGATTCTGTTATAGTTGTATTGATTGTAGTGCTGCTTTACATTTTCGTTTGTAGGCATTGGCGTTATCAACTGAACAATCATTTTAAGACCAAGCACTCTCCGTCATTGTGCTATTCTACATTAAATTGAAGCACAGATACGTTCATTAATTTGATTGATGTACATACTACGCTTTAATTATAATAATTAACAAGCTTGTGAAATGTAACCGCCTTGATATGTTTAACTTATCATAATTACAGAATAAATCCTAAAAAATATAATGTATGATTTTAATACGTAAATTGTCGAAAATTAGCAAACAGGTGATTTAATAGTGGTTTTATAAGCATCAATGGGCTTTAACAGACACCGTGTGTTCTCATTTGTCTGCTATTGAAATAAAAATATATGTACATTATCATTAAAGCAATCTAAAGTTTGTTAAAGTGATCATTTGAATGAACGTTTAACCTCAATTTTAGTTACAATACAAATCGTGAACATCTGAATAAAATAGCGATATTCACTGATTACATTTGGGTGAGCCCGACTAATTGTAGACCTATCCCTTAGGATACGTCTACCTAGTTTAGTCAGGAACAGTCTTGATTCGTAAGAAAATAGTTTTGTGCGATCATTTGTTAATTTCGAAATGGTTTGAGACTAGTCGGTGTCATCTGAACATAATACAATACAAATTATATTTATTGTACACATAATATTACAATAAAATCAGTAGAAATAGAATACAAACGTACAATTGGCGAACTTATCACTAAAACAGCGATCTCTTCCAGGTAACCATTGACTGGAATATTCAAAATTTATTTACAAAAAGAATAGGGTAGAGCATGTACAGAAAGAATAAAAACATACTGATATATGACAAATATGTCAACAGATAGTGTAAATATTGAGGCGAAAAACGTAGGAAAGAAATAAACAGAAAAAGAAGAAAAATAAATTAATAACTACAGTGATATAATTGCAACTAGATATTTATTAACGACATAGTAATCCTTCACTTGTTTCTTAAACGACTCGAGAGTCTGTGCGCATCGTATGGCAATAGGAAGAGCATTCCACAATCTCACAGCTGTTGCAGTGAAGGATTTACTATAGAAGGATGAAGAACAATTAGGTGTAGAGAGAGTAGGTTGTAATTCGAACGAAGAACATGTGTATCATGGGACAGATGCATGTACTAAAATCGTTCTTTTAAATAATTTGGAGTGTTTTGGTTAAACAGTGCGCAGTAAAGAGCAGGGAGTATATGAGTATTCCGGCGAAGTCGAATTGGGAGCCACTTGATCCTTTTTCGATACTCGGAGATATGATCATACTTGCATATCCCAAATATGAATCGTATTGATAAATTCTAGAGTCGCTCAAGTTTAATTAGTTCCTCCTCAGTTAAATCTAGATAACAAATGTCTGCATAGTCAATGTTCGGTAAGAGTAAAGATTGAGAGAGCACAACTTTGATTGAGATTGGAAGAAATTTTACGTAGTCTGCGAAGCGATCCCATAGCTGCAAACATCTTCCTGCTCACGTCACTAATCTGAGGACTTCAACAGAGAGTGTTATCCATAAGTACCCCTAGATTTTTCACTTTCTCACTTAAAGGAATACTAACCCATCAAGCATAACAGGTGGTAGATTAGACGAATTAATCCGAGATAAGCCTCTAGCTACCAATAACTATGGCCTGTGTCTTATATGGATTAATATTTAGACCATGTAGTTGATACCACACCGAGAGTTTGATTAAATCATCGTTGAGAATACAGATAGCCTTCGGTATATCCTCGAATCGGCATTGGTAGTAGATTTGGAGAACATCAGCATAAAGGTGGTAGAGTGAAGATAAATTGAGACTTATTGAGTTAATATAGACAGAAAAGAAGAGAGGAGACAACACACCACCTTGAGGTACACCGGCGGCGACCTCTGTCTACTTTGAATACTCATTGTTGACAGAGATACGCTGTCGGCGCCCATGCAAGTAACAACAAAACAAGCTAATCGTATTCGAAGATTTGTTAAGAAAGCGTCGCTAGCAAAATGCCGAAGTCTACCGTATTAAAAGCATTGCTAAAATCTAGCTAAATAACACAATCACTTGCTTCCTGCCCATTCCTGAGCGAATGTCGTCTGTCACCTTTAGGAGAGCAGTCGTTGTGCTATGACCTGGACGAAAACTGGATTGATAAGGATTCAGAAGGTTATTTGTACAAAATCCTTCACTTAAATTTGAGGTAAATAAGTCGCTCAAATACTTTAGAAAGAAATGGGAGAATGGATATATGCCGAAAATCGGAACAGGCAAGAGGATTAGGCGTTTTCGGTAGGGGGAAATTTTGTGCATCCTTCCATGCTGAGGGGTATACGAGTATACAAGAGGTTAATGAAAAATTTAGGATATTTGTGATTATAGGTGCAATAAGGTCAAGGATAGGAATGATCATCCGACGACTAATGTTATCACTGCCTACAGAATCGGAATAGATGGCTGAATCTTCTTAACATCACGAATGTCAAATTTGCTGAAAATAAACTAATTCATCCATACTCTACTCAGGGTCGCCCAACTAATCGTTAAAGTATTAATAACTCGTTAAGCGCTGTAACGGAAATAAAAATTTGTTGTGAACTAATTTTTTTATATTTCCAAACAGTAAAACTTTTTAAATATATCTGGTTTATTTATCCGTTTGATATATATTCTCGCGTCTTACAGCCTCGACTGAAAAAGAAAAATTAAATAAATAAGTTACTGTATTTGCTTAAGTGTACGTAATGTTTGTTATCCACCTTAATTTTTTTGCGTACCTAGATTTATTATTGTAAGACTTTATGAAACAAACAGACTTTAAAGTCTCTTTCTCATTCTCCTTATATATTTAGATAAAATGTTGGCACTATTTTGGAACCACTCGGTCTGGCTTCTGTAACCTTTATTTTAAATACAATAATGACAAATAACTTCATGAACGTATTGTCTATATAGTGCTCCATGCAATCTGCTTGCATTTATTCAAACAAAAGCTACTATAAAAAATAAAATTTATTTAATATTAATCACACAAGTCCATAATACACAATAGATATAACTGAGTGCCTATTTATGCCAATTGACAGAAACAGAGCTCAAAAAAGGTAAAACGTTTATCCAAAGACATGTCGCATGTCAATAATTAGAGCAAATATTAAGTTATATGAATAAATATAATTACCTCGGAACCTTGATGGATAGCAAGTATCATGTCGAACTCGATGGCATCGATAACGATGTTCGCACGTCCGTCGTGGCCCACGGTGACCGTCTTGCCCGTACAACGATTGTTTATTTTCTCACCCGAAATCACATCGCAATAATTACCCGCTGGCAAGCAGGTCTGAAAACAGTTACATGGAAAATCAAACAATGCATTAAACATAAATATCCGACAAAATTAGTTTTCACACAGCAGTTTCAAAACCAAATTTACTTGTATGTTATACGGAAATAAATATGAATTGTGTAAGTTATTCAAGGTGTGCCTGAAAACTTAGATATATGTTAAACATACGTCAATTGAAATAAAATGAAACCACCAAAAAACGACACCAACCTGTAGATTTTGCCTCAAGTCCCAGTAGTCATTATTAAAGGCAACGAAGGCCTGGTTGCCGCGGCAGAAGGCGATCTGGTTGCTGCCGTTGTCCCACCAATTGGTTACGCGGGTGTGGCCAGCGATATTTCTAAATGCAACCATCTGGTATATTTGACGCCAACGGTGCTCACAGATCCATCCATTACCGCAGGTATTATCCTATTACAAATTACACTGTTTTTACCAAAATGGAGGGCTAAGAGTTTAAAACATAAATCGAAACACACTAAAGTAATCATTGGTGGAACTAAAAAAATATGCCGATTTTTTGTACGGATAGGGTAACTTTAAACTACGCATTTTCATTGACATCATTACCACAACTCGCGACTATCCCACTATTGTCCTCTTGTAACAGTCAGTCACCTTCTTAGTGGGAAACATCATACACTTTTGAGACCATTACAGAGAATTTCAGGTATGTTTGGTCGAGATATTTTCCTTCACTAAAGTAAATGTTAATTAAATTCGCACATAATTTACGTACTATACATTACTTTACAGGTGTATGCAGAATTTTTATCCGAGTCCCCCAAGCGACAGACTGAGGTTCAATTAGAATAAATTATCTACCATAAAAACTCGTTAATGATATAAATTTCCCCTTTTCACTCTTCACTGATAATTGTGACTTCCGGTATGTGGCACATTGGTTTCCTATTAATATTATCAAGAACATACTTACAGAGTTGATGGCAGGAGAGATAATGTTTCCACTTCTGTCCTGTGGTGGTCCAGCTTCGGTGTCAGTGAAGGCAAAACTGCTCATGAGCTGAGGCTTGCCATAAGGATGTGCCAACATGAAAGCAATAGCTCCTTTGTACTGTTTTGCTCGCTTGTAGGTGAGGATATTACCGCCAGCACCATGGCCTCTTTGGTTATCGTGATTATCGATGAAGGTTAAAGCATCAAGACTATTTAAAAGGCCCCATTGAGGTCCCCAATTAACAAGCCATCTGAGTTGATTGCCACCAGTGAAAGCTTTGCTGAGTTCTAACCCGAATCTGAACTCTGTAACCGCAGCAAGAGGGGTGTACTCGTTTCGGGAGATGGCCTCGCCACCGAGGTCGATAACTTCCTGATAGATGTATGGGCGAGCGCCACTTGGGAAGCCATGTTGAGTGTTCAAGTTTCTCAGTCTATTGTAAATTACGTTAAGATCTCCGGGCCACATGTGTTTTGCAGCGTCAATTCTATAAATAATGAGAGATAAAATGCTCCGAGATGTTGGAGCTTGTCAAAAAATTTGATGAGAATAATAACTTTTGGACCAAAGCGATTGTTATCTATTTACGCTTATTCGATTACTACACTCTTCTTCTTGCGCTACACATTTCGTAATATACCTATGTATTTATAAAAGTCTAAGCCCCTGATTATAATACAAATAAAAAAAATACAGGGATTTTGTAATTATTAGCACTGAAAAACTTAATTAAATTTAACCACCTTTACTTTTCTTTCAATTCACTTCAATAAGCTATTAAATTTAACTTTCATTTGATATCTTTTTATACCATAACTGAGAAATTCCAATTAATATCTGACCTACAAAGAAAAAGACGATCTATTAGTTAAATTTTACTTTAAAAACCAACAGACGGGAAAGAAAAATTAAAAAACTTTTAGCTAAGCTTTTAAAAGTTTTTACAGTTGAAGATAAAGAAAAAAATATTTATAAACGGGATTGTATGTACTTGGTCCATCGATATATAAATAAGTTTAATACGGATTACTTCATTGTATCTAAGATACAATATCATACTTCATAAGCAATATAAGATACAGATTCGAAAAAAATGTTGCTAAAAATTCACTATTTCTATTTTATATATAATTGTATGTAGTATATTTTTAGTTCGAGTATATGATTCGTTGCAAACTCAAATATGAATAGATCCTCTTACACTCCATAAGCTATGTGATTATATTATGGATACTTTACATATTTAGCACTTTTTTATACTGTCGCCAATTTGATATTCACAGATATGTCTTACGACTTCTCAAGCTGTCATATCATCACTATATCATGTTATATCAACGATTTCAATGTCTTAAAACAGCAGTGTTGTTACCTAAACCCAGCCACACCCATGTCAATGAGCCTGTTCATATAGTTTACGATCTGATCTCGAACGTATGAAGTACCTTGATTCAAATCCTTCAAACCGGATAACTCACAGTTTCGAACCTTAAATTGAATAGAATAATTAAAATATACAATCCAATAAAATATCAATCAAAATTAATAAAAATAAAAAAATGTATAAATAAAGGATTTTTTATGTGTAATAAGAAATATTTGATCAAATGATAATGAAAACTAACCGGACATAAATATTTGATCACGGATCTTGGTTATTCGTGATGTCTTAATTGTGAATATCAGTATTATTAGAAATGCAGAAAATTATATTGTCCTATTATTTAGACAGCGGGCATCCGCTGGATTCAGAAGGCACAGGACCGGTCAGAGTGGCGCAAGTTAGGGGAGGCCTATGTCCAGCAGTGGACCTCCAAAGGCTGATGGATGGATGGATGGATAATTTCCTATCATACCAGTTTCTGTTCGTGGTTGCAGAACCCTAAGGCATACGTCACTATGCTGCGTGAGTGAGTATAAAAGGATTGGATACCCCGGAGCCGCTGACTTTCTTAAAACCCGCCCACACCAAGGGCCTATCAATTCCCTCGTACAATCTCATACGTAACGACAGACAAGACAGAACCGACAGACGCCCCGGCGGCACCTCAAACCGCGTAAGCGGTGGCACCGCTATTTACTTTAGAAAGTCGCTCCACTGTTTCCCTATTGAGACTCCAAAACTCATTAACTTAGAAGCCACTATTTGCAAGCTAGGTATGACTGGGCATCCGTCCCTGATCATAGCGTCAGTATACAAACCGGCGGGAGCTCCGCTTTT
>PDGT01000019.1:2816440-2885046 GCA_003671415.1 Megathymus violae
GGGCCGACTCAACAGTCTGTTGGGAAGGCATAGTAAGATGTCCCTCAGAAACAAGCGAACACTCTATAAGGTTTGCATACGGCCGGTGATGTCATACGCCGCCCCTGTTTTCGCACACGCTGATCCCAAAATCCTACATCCCATCCAAGTTGTCCAAAACATTTTTTGCAGGAGAGCAACCAACGTCCACTGGTGCGTGAGGAACGCCGACCTGCACTTCGATCTTCAACTTCCGACCATCCAAAAATCTTTTAAAGTCTATTGTACAACATTTTTTAAATCCTCAGAGGAACATACCAATCCACTTATCAGACAGGCAGCGGACTACACCGCCCCTAGTCTTACAGGCCACCAAATCCGGAGGCCAAGAAACGTTCTCACAGATCCCCCCGACAAGATATCTTCTGACTTGGACCGCCGCCTGGCAGCCATAGTCAAGAACTCAAATAGTAACAGTTAGTAGCGTCCTTAAGATGCCACATAGTCTCACCATTCGACAACACCTTCAGTGTTAACAACAAGCGTATGCTCCCTCGGGAGTGCCGCTAGCACCCTTTCCTTCTCTAAGGATGGGTCGCCTCAGATGAAGGCTTAGAGGCCACAAGGCCAAAGACAACTCGGATGGTGTTTAGTGGGTAGGCCCCTAGGTTTTTCGGGAGTCCCACATAACCAACGCAGCCGGCTGCGTTGGTATGCTAGGAGCATCCACCACCCCCCTCCCGCGCTTTTCCGGAGGGTAGCCCACTTTCCATCTTCTGGGCGCAAAAAAAAAAAACGGAGCCGCTGCTGACCCAATCCACACAAGGAGATCGAGTTGAAGAAGAAGGCGCTAAACCTACTTTTGGCCCCGGATCAACTGTGTCATAAACGAAAATAATGTGAACCATCATTTCTCATGTTGGCGCCGCGGTAGTAACGCAAACAATGTCGTAACGCCTCATTATAACAACCAGGAATATTGGCTTAACGTGCCCTTCGAAGTATTAAAACGCTCAAGACACTTTACCATTAGTGGTCACCCATCTAAATAGTGACCGTGTTCAATGATGCTTACCTCGATCGATCGGTTTCGGTTGACAAAAGTTATAAACGTTTCAATCTTAAATATACTATAGTAATAATTAAAGTCAAGTTACTCTTTCAGGGCTGTTAGCATAATCAGATGGCTGAATTACGCAATGAGGCCAGTTGAAGTCGTTCCGTCCATATGGAACCGCTGGGTAGGACCATTGATCGAAGTTAGCAGTACTGCCTCCAGTACCAACGTTTTCTCTCCAAGTACCACTCATGTGATTGATGATTGCGTCTACGTAAATCCTAAAAATAGATAAATATTAATCTGTTTTAAAGTCTCATATATAGCATTCCTTTAAACATTTTAGGTTTACTTTAGGTGTTTGTCATGTCCTATTTGTGTTTAATAGGACATGACAAACACCTAAACAAACACCTAGGGAATCATATTGCGAAGGTGTTTACCGGTATCAACGTTTACCGATAATCATATTATCTAATTACAAAACCAGGCAATTTCTCTTTGCATTCAGTTTACATTGTGCTGTATCTCATAGTACAAAGTTATTAAAAATCAACAGGTCGGTAAAGTATGATATCGGTAAAGTATTCAGAAGGTCACTGAATATCGCTTAAATTACACAGTATAGAACAACAATATTACAAAGGGCAGATCATAACTACGAGCGTATGGTATAGTTACACATGTGCAACATTTAAAATAATTTGGATGTCTGGAAGTGCAAAAGTGAATTATTCTGACTTTTATTATATACAAATCAAAGTTACATAAAATTCATTGTGTGCAATAAACTACAAATATTTGATACTAATCTTAATCATTTGCGCTCGAAATTGTATACTTAATAAAATTGTATATTACTATAATAACTAAATGCCATTACTGGTTTTAGTTTTTAAGTAGATACTGAAACCTAAGTATCTATTAAATAATTGTATTTTTCAAATGGAAAACATTTTTCTTTTTTATGCCCATCGTTGTCCATCCTTGCGTCAGAGGCTTTTAACTTAATGAAGCATTACATTTATAATTGAGGTTCTTGGACTAAGTAAGAACCTTCCTTTACAAGAAGAGTATTAAATACAATGGTCAAAGCGTAAAGGGCAGAGAATACACAGGAAAAGATAAGATGGATCGTGTAAAAAATTTACATACCTAAAAAAGGAATGGTTATTTGGCAAATGACAGGATTGAATGCAAGAATACATGCTTTGGCAATCCTGAAGTCCTATTCATTCAGATGAATAAAGCAACAGAATGACAAAAATGACTCCGTTCACTACGTCGTGTCCTGCAACGATGTTTACCTCACACCAACAGCATTACACCGTCGCACCATGTCGGTAAATTGCCTTTCGTTACCAGATCGCGTGATCAGACGGTAAGACATGGGCTGGTAACGCTCCCACCAGGGGCGGTTTTTCTCCCAGATCACCAAGTTCTCGTTTGGTGGGGAAATCTAAAACCGAAAATCAATAATTTTTTTCTGTTACGATTACGTTACCTATGTAAACAATTTTATAATATAGTTTTAGTTAGGTTCGATCGAATCCAAATGATCGACTAAAGACTAAATAAATAAATAAATAAATAAATGACTAAAGAATTTTTATAAAACAAAAATATGACCTTTGAACACCTTTGAAGCTTTATATGCAGTAAATATATGTATATCATCATATCATATATAATTATAATTTTCGTTATCGTTATGAATGTTTTATTTATACAAGTATAATTTAAACAGGTGTACATTATTAAAACTGTAATTATATTTGGCTGAGTACAACAATTTCTTTGAAATCATGCAACTATAATTTAATAAATTAAAATAAATCTTAAAGCAAATTAATGATTTTGATGATAATAATAATAATATTATATATTTTTGTAATATTAATATTATAAAACAGATTATTGTCATAGAAATTGTATCATTGATAAAAAGCAACCTCAAGTTAAACAATTTGTTATCTGTAACTGTTATATCAATAATATGTATAATTTAGTATATTTTTTCAAACTAAACTACTCAACAGGGTTATATGTTGTTACGAAAATAAGTTTGATCGGTCATTTTATATAGTTCACCTTGTTCCTTGACATTTCCTTAAAAAAATTATATATCTCAATATACATTGAAGTAAGAAATATTTTTAATATTTTAAATGTGGTCTTCATTTTTGATATGCAGGATGCCACATTTTCTTTAGATTTAAAAGTTTTATTTCTCATAAAAGTCATGGATGGATTGTGTGAAGGATGATATGTCTAAAATGGAAGTTACTAATGAGTTGACGGCTGATAGATAAGTATGGAAGAAAAATACATGCTGCGCCGACCACAAATAAAGTTGGGATAAGGGCAGGAGGATGATAAGGATGATTTCTCATAAAAGTCAATGTTCATTTACACTAGAACTATAACAAAATTCCTTTTCATAATTCATTGGACTCGTATTGCATCGTATCGGATCTCATGAAATCATGTCGCATCGTATCGTATCATATCAGCATAGTTAATTGAAAATGTCACATTATTTTGCAAGATGACCTACCTTCTCCCAGATCGTATACAGTTAAATTAGGGAATTACGTGTGATTGGTCTTTCACGAAATTCGACCGGTGGGAATAAACTCTCATACGTCTTTATTGAAAAAATGTTCCGAGTCCAGTTACATTAGCCATCATGTATCATTTATACTTTATACAGGTGTCCCAGGGCGAAGTGACCGCCCGGCGTTTGATTATTTGGACAAAACTATCAACAAATACCATTAAAGTACAGGTCTTATCGAATCAGTTTTTATTTTATTAGCTTTTTTATTTTTTTTGTAGAGAAACCTGACTTGCTGCACTATTTTCAATTTTTTTTTTGTTTTTACATTTATTTTCATTTTGCTTTTTGTTATTTACCAGATGTTATCGTAGTTTATCTATTCGAAGTATAAAATTTACTCAAAATGAAATAGGATTTTTTTTAAAGAAAATAACGGAAACTTTTTGAAAAAATTACCGTTTTTATTTAATTTCGTTAAAAAGTTGGAAAAATGCCCTATGAATATTATTATTTTATCAATTATTATTAAATTACATGATCTACCTATGAACCATATGAACCTATACCTATAATACCTATAATATAATACCTATGAACTATGATATACCATGACCTACAAAATCTCACACAAATGTTTGTAGTCATCTCAGCCATTTACCGAACTACAAGCTCTTGAAGTATGCACCCAATTTTCGGTAGGTATCACAGAGGCGTTGTCGGCTAGAAAATGAGAAGAAAGTAAGAAGGAAAGTACTAGCTCTCAAAAACTTATTCTACTTTCTAAACTTACTTTAACATTGTAAATGTTGTTAATAATAATAATAATAATAATATTAATAATAAGTCATTTATTGCCAGAACATAGTACAAGAATAGGTGGTACACAAAACATTATATTATCTTATGTTCTGCCTCTTCAGGCGTGCAAATTAAAGTTGGTGTTGTTGTTGTAAGTTGTAAGATAATAACTGAAGATAATTTGCATATTGGCCGTTAAAACTTCTAGAAAATAAGTTGTAAAGGTTAAATAATTATACAAAACTGAACAAAATCAGAATTTAAATTTGCACCATTTTCGATAAATAAAATAGTAAGTTCGTTTTTATATCGCCAAAATGAAATGTATGTTTATTGCAGAGATCGGATAAATACCTTTCAATAAGATAAACAATTATATAAATTACTTACTTAAGGTCCCCGATTTTAGATTAATGAGTCATTATATTATAAAACGGTCCTATTTTCAGAAAATCTCACTTTTGATGTTGAATTAATTAAAATAATTGTTATAATTATTATTGCCGTATTGGAGTCGCCTAGAGTATTGAAGAGGAAGAGGTATGGAGTATTGGAGAGGCCTTCAATCCCATGCTGGCAGAATAGGGTGTCGTAAGAGGGGACAGAAGCCAGCCTGTTTGGTGGTAAGCCTTTGCGTAAGGATTATATTAATATTATTAGTGGTATTATTATCTTTCCCTGAAGCCCGCCTGGCTAGCCACCACCCTCCTGCTTGAGTCAGCCGCCAAACGACTCCTCGTGTTCCGGCTGAGGGATTGAGAGCCAGTACTTTCTTTCTTACCTTCTTCTCATTTCCTGGCTGACTACGCATCAGTGATACCTTTGGTCTTGCTGATGTCCATGGGCAACGGTGACCACTTACCATCAGTTGGCTCGTCTGCTCGTTTGTCGGCTATTAACATAAAAAAATAACAAAAAAAATTGAAACAATTTATGTAACTTAATAAAGGATAAAATTTAGTATTATAGTTCTGCTTGACGTTTAATTATAACACTAAGCTAACTCAGACTAACCAAACTAATTCCTTAAACAAAAATTAAATGGTAAATTGCCCAGTTAATCTGCATGTTATCTGGGTGTCCGGCAAATTGCAAAAAATTGTTACCAGTCGTATATTCAGTAATTAATCTACGTGCTTCTTGCATTAGGTAGTAGCAGAATATGCAGAATATTGTACATAATATATTGAATATTAACTTATTTCGCATTCTAACGGTCACACATACATTAAAGAGACAAGTACACTAATACCGGAGTTACAGTATGTCTTATACGCAATAATATTTGCGAAACTATTTATAACATAATAACACACTTGTAATGCCAATGTTAATACATTGCACATTGTGGCATTACAAAACTTAGACTTGGGAATTTCACATAGTGCTTAATTTTGTAAAAGTTCGCGACAAATGTTTTGTTATTTATTTGTATAAAATGAGTGAGGTAATAATAACATGTAAGGATATAACTGTACTCTAGAGGACGAAACAAGGCTTATAAAAACAGGTCGAGGTTAAGTGGAAAGTACAAAGTGTTGTAGTGTTCTCTTCGTGAGATATATTACTGTTAATGAAATGTCCCCGTGGTTGTTTTTGGAACAAAATGAAATAATTTAACTTTGTTAAGGATTGCTATATAGAAACAATTTATTTAACTTAAATAGTAAATAAATTACAATACTTGCTAATATCGGTATCGGGAGTAAGAAGAGTCGATCATTATCTGACCAAAGAAATGGAAATGATTTAACTTATCTAATTAGAATGAACATATAATATATATTTATTACAATTATAGTATATAGTATTTATGTGTGAGTATAAATGTATATAATCTTGTGTTTCATATATGTTATTATTTAGGTACGCATAAGTATGCCTCACTGTATCATTCCTCCACTTGTTGGGCCTACTAAAAGATTTTTTTGACTAGGAATAAATAGTGATCTTGTACAAATTTTATTCCGTGTACAAAATTAATAGAATAAAAATTTATTTCTCTATAATTTCTCTTCAAATTCCTCGTAGTGTTCCGTATTGTAAATATACAATTTTCTGTTTTCTTAAACTTTTAGAACCTAGGATTTTCGTATACGCCTCTATAATTAAATATTCAACTATTAATGAAGACCATCAGAAATATGGTATGGAATAGTTAACTGCGATCTTATTTTGTTGTGTTTATTTTTATTAAATAAAAAAACAATCTTTAATTTCGTCATCACGAGTCCTTTATTACATCTGATTTATGATATGACGTTTGACAAAAGTATTGTTTTTAATTTTCATATTTAGGATGAATGAGACACTAAACTCTAAGAGTGTATGAAATTAAAAGTTTTTCTTTCCGAAAAATTTGAAAAATGTAACTTTTAATAAAACCGAACCGTCGAACAAACAGAAAAATACGCAAATTACCATATAAGAGTTTCCTTTTCCACAGGATTCACGGAAACATAACAACTGTCAGATCATAAAGTTTTCTATAACTTAATATTACAATCTATGTAAAGACCTTACCTGAACGCCGCCATAACCCCTAGGTCCAAGGAACCTCTCACATTCAACCGCTATGTCATCCCATTTCCACTCAAATAGATGTACCATGGTGGTGCGTCCGCTCGAGTAATGTGGGTTCTTGAATGCTAGCGCCAAGGTGGCGGCTGACAAAAAGACGATCAAGCGGATCATCTTCAAAAATCTGCAAATAAAATACTATTACTTCTATTTTTTTGCCAACGCTACTTGCAGATTGTAAGTCGGACTCGAACATACTTGTAACGGAAGATGGTAATAAGTTAACGGGACTAGAGAAAAAGATAGTCTTGGAGACTGGTAAAGTCCTCCGAATGAAGATATGAGATGCATATTATAAACTTATATCAACGCGAACATTAAACATTTTGAATGAAACGAGTAGACACGATTTTTATATTTTATACCGTACTTATACAAATATTATAAAGAGGAAACCTTTGTATTTTCGTATGTTTGTAACGAATAAACTTAAAAACTACCGGATCGATTTTAAAAATTCTTTCACCATTAGGATGCCACATTATCCCTGAGTAACATAGGCTATATTTATTATTAAAAAAATAAGGGATCTCTGCTAAAACTTCAGTAACGTGAACCAACATGTAAAAAAATTTGCTTTATGTCCTTTTTAAAGATAAAATTATAAATATATCTCAAAATGTTTAAAAATAAAAGTACACCCTTGCGAAGCCGAGGCGGGTCACTAGTTAAATATATTTTGGAACAAAAATCGTAAGCATTCAAGAGATACGCCCGGTTGAGTATGAATTCGTCGGTGCATTAACATAGTATCTCAAAGCTAAAGCTTCACGAGCGTGTATTAGTATTATTTACACTCCAGCAATTCATACACTCTGAATTTATCATTACACTAGCTCTAGAATGCAACCTGCTTCGTATTAAGTTTCGTAGAATGCCTCCCGAGGGCAGAATCCGCGCTTGCTATACGCCAGAGTTACTAACAACGAATGAACGTGAATTTGTTCCTTTTGTTACGTCTGAAAGAATAAACTATTTTGTAACAGTTAAGTATCCACAGGAAATTTTACAATGTACCTTAGAGGTATCTAGTTATGCTTGTTTTAGAAATGTTTTTATATTCAGCGATCATATTGCTATCTTTTAATTGGGCACGTCCTAAACATCCTACGAGAACCTTGTGTATCGAGTACGTTTGGAATTAGCTGCAATGCTACTTTTTTGATATTTCTCTTACTCCTTCTACTCAAGAATATATGAATAAAGTACTCACCTGTAAGCCTATTTGCCCGACAATTACCAGTGCATTTATGATGACCTCCCGCACGGCCAATACTTATACACAGATAGATAAAATCGCCTCGTTTTTCATTAATCACTTAGGTAATTATCTTCAAATCCACTAATCTTTGATAAGTTGGATATAAAATCATAATACACAAAACGTGCTATCGGGTGTTTTACGGATATCGAAATCACAGTTGCTAACTCTTATCATGGCTTATTTCAACATTGTATATAGAAATAAATAGAATCATAGCATAAGATATAATTGGGCTACAAAGATAAGGCAGAAATGTTCGTGGCTACCTACATAATATATACAATGATACACAATGCATAATAAATGTAGCTAAAAGTAAGCTATGCATGTACAGGATTACCATTAATGTTTTAATGAAATAAAGTGTTATTTCCTAATTAAAAATGTTATTCCTAAAACTTCAATTGAATTTTATATTTTATAATTAATGAGTACATAATTCTCATTAATTATAAAAGCGTTCTAACCCGCACTCCCTGTTCGAGAGACTGAATGTGATACCGTTATCACTGCAATATGTATTATAATATAGTATAATTAAACGCTTCTCTGTTATTTTTAAAATCTGTAAAATAAAGCGGTCAAAGAGTGCGATTTGGGATTGTTAAAGATTATAGAAAACTAGAGTCTATGTATAGTATGTATTACAATTGTAAAAAAAAATTATAATAAATAAAATAATATAACTACGATTAAGTACGTTCATACTGTCAATGTCAAACACATGATAGTCTGTGGTCAAACAGTGGCGAAGAGTAAATATTGTCGCTGGCGAAAATTAGTAGGTATAATTACTATTTCCTAGTAGCTTGGGACCCGAATACGAGCTACGGTATCCCCTGCCTGTCGTAAGAGGCGGCTAAATGATTACTTCCAGGGTTGCGAGCGGTAAGAGTGGGAGCTCGAACCGTCCGGCTAAAGACCCCGGGAAGGACGACGGTATGTGTGGCCGCGTACCATCGTTAAGATCGGATAGTGCGGGACGGGACCTATCGTCCTTTCCGGGCAGAGCCCGATAGGGGCACCTCTGAGTGCGGTTGCGTTCCTATCGAGATCCTGGAGTTCTCAACTTAGCGCCGAGTAAGGTCACCGGAGGGAGGAGGGATAGTGCGGTGAAAATTTTACATAACACGGCGTCGCTTTGCACCGGATACCTTTTAAGTTTTCTCTCCTAAAACAAAAAAAAAGGTAATTATTGTATACTATTACAGTATGATTTATGCCCAGATTCTCTTGAATGCTATGTGTTTATCATCATAATTTGAAAACGTAAATCATTTCAAAGTACCTATTTTAAATTTTTTAAAAGCATATATGTGTTTGTAGTATTACATGCAATTTTACGAAGCAAGGTCTTTTCACAAGATCTATTTATAAGGGATTTACTTAGCTCGTTATTGCGTACCTAGTTTTAGTTGCGCTAGAAAACATTAGGGCGTATGCGCAATGAAGAAAATTTAAATGATTTTGTTATGCGAGCTGTTGTTAATTAAAAATGCGTAAAATTCAAAATAAAAAAATTACTTCCTTCAAACTCAAAATACTGTGGAGTAAAGTATTCTCACAAAACTTATCTCGTAGTAAATTTATTGATAAAGATACAATAAAAGAATAAACGAAATAACCAAAGTTAAAATAAATTTCTAAATATTTGTTATTTTTATAAAAAAAATCTTGAATTACAGTTATATGAATTTGAACGAAAAATTAATTATCAATAGTTGATAACAGTTATTTGTTATTCAGATTGTTAACATTTCTCAAATATAATTACAATACTAATACAATAATTACAACACATATAAAAATATTACATATTATTCTACGTGGTTACGTGTATACCATCCTTTGCTTCCATTTTCTCGTAGTTGTGTGTATATGAACTTATTAAATCTTTTATAATAAGAAATACAGGCTTAACCCCTGCTTAGATAAACTGATACGGTATTGTATTAAGAAAAGAGTTGAAAAACAGCTTCAAGTTAATTATCTTTTGTCGGTGAACGAACTTACATAGTAACCAAAGACAGTTTGAGCATTGCCCTCTAGTAATAGAATTTCAATGGAAACCTCTGCGCGACTCTACGTTTTTAAAGTCATGTGTGTATTATTTAGACTTAGCACTTATTTGGGAAATAGATGTTTTGAAAATTTGCCTTCCTGAGAATTCTTTAAAACTTTCTCAAATGTGTTTGAAATCTCCGCGCACACTTGGTGATCGGGTGAACTACACCCTTACCATAGCGAATAGAAATACAAGCCCTAAAGTGGCCCTAATATGGATTGTGATGACGAACCAATAGATGTATCGATCAAGATATATCGGTGTTATGTTTATTAGATTCCTCCAGCATCTGCCTTTACATACTAATACCTACTGGATCTACCTCGTATATATAAGTACGTCACTACTATGGATATATAATATTTACTCGGTTCTTCTTCGACCAATATTGTTAATGATTATTAAAGAAAATGCTGATGAAAACAAGAACATCGACAAGGGAATCAAAATTAATTAAACATTTTTTGGGTGAAAATGAGCTTTTTCTCAGCTGAGTCATGAACAGTATTTTTCAAAGGTGATATCAAAACGGTAGTATATTTTTATGAAAGATTTTTGAGAACTGTTTGTAATATGACCCACCCTCTAGCGTCTTTATTAAAACTTCTTACTGAACTTGAAATTGAGCTTCGTAGAATTTTTACACTATATTTTGCAATTATCAATAATCTTCGATCTAGAAATCGTTTGTAATACCTGTTGGGGCATAAGGAAACATACTTATTCCGTACAATATTCGACACGTCTTATTCAATACAAATACCCTAAAAGTGTTAACACAATTAATAACACTCATGGTCGCTTGCAATAATTACAGTACAGTAATACTTCGAATTTACGTGACAGGTGAGACTGAGTGATAACCACGTAACTCGAATTCGCGTAAGTCTAAATACAATTTCGCATATAAATATAAAGAATAATATTTTTAATCGGCACCACAAACTATTTTTGTTTCAAACTCTTTAAAAATATTAAGTTTTCATTGTACATGTAAATCTACACAAATATACCTATAAACACTTAGACCTTGGTATCAACACTAGCTCACGACACTTCATACTTGTGGGAGGGAGGAAGGTTTCATGCTTGTTTAGAAGTATATGCCATCATACATTGTGTTTGCGGATTGTTGCAAAGTAAATTAACACTAATTTAACTTCATTCGTACATCATAACTATTTCTTTCGAAGTCGTGATACGTGTGTGTCATTCCGACACCAAGTAAAACCATAATGATACTTCAATGTATTCAAACCTTTTGTCAAAACATCTAATGGTCTTCTGCATATACACAACTACTTTAGATGCATAACAGCTATTTCATAAATATCTCGAATACAAAGATAGTGTAGATAGACAAAGCCGATATGTTATAAGTATAATATAAGCAGATTTTTTTCCGAGCAAGTTTTATTGTACCTTGTTTATCATTCGACAATGTCACAACCTCACAATTTATCCCTATAATTCTCAATACGCCCTGTAAATACAAAGCTTCGTTTGTGGCATCGGAAAGTACCGTGTACTCAGCCTCGGTGCTGGAGAGGGTCAAGTTCTCGGAGCGACGATCTATTGCGTTCATACCCCAGTCAGCAAACACCAAACCGAATAACGGTAAGTCGCTCTTGTCGTATTTCAAACTGTATGTACTGAACATTAACATAATCATTCAAGTGGGCGTCAACGGGTGCTAAACGGTTTTTTACCAACTTTCACAGGTGCCTAGTACAAGGAGATGATGTTCACTTAAAAAAGTACTTAGTAAAAGTGTAGTGTGTTACTCGATGTAGAGTAAAATTATGTATCATTGAACACGCAACGGAAGACAGGTGTAAAATAAAATAAAAACATTATACACACAAAAAGTTTATATTATTATATTTTATCAGGAAATAATTTAGAAAAAAATACATTATTTTATGTTTAACACATTGTAAACTATTCTTAAACTTGTTCGTGATAGCCTCGCTGAATCGTAAATTTAACATATCTTTGACTGAAAACGAAAATCATAATGGATTAACTAAAATATATTCATAAGTGTGCAAAACTGTCATGATTACCTTAACAAGTGCAAAAGAGCAATAAGTAAAATAACCCTCTGACCATACTGCACACGAAGTGACCATAGCCCGATGATAGGTTGTGCTCAACTAATCCTAAGTACTCTGAATCCTGAACAACCTCGGGAATAGTCAGACAGTAGTTGTGGACTTTGAGGGCACGTTTTACCGTGACTCCCGGGTATTAAATAGCTGTACTGGATAATAATATTTTAACATAAACATACTTCCGTCACTGAGATCGTTCACCAACTCCACTAATTTCCACTGGAGAAATATTGAATATGCTTAATTAATAAGATTCTACGATATACGAAGATATATTACGAGGAATCTAGTGCCATGCAGTGAGTCGTTACCAGCTTGACACTACACATAACATGACAGCATTGCATTTTATCACGTTTGCCCTGATCATAACAACATCAGACAACTGCTAAATATCGCAGAATTAAAAATTATAGTGTTGCGTAAGTGATTGGTGTGTGTTTTCTGAGCCACCCATCATTGTTTAAATTTCATTACAAGCGATTTAACTTTGCCATGTAAAATCGGCTGCTTTAAACACCTTTGTCGTAGCGTTTTAATAAAATTTTCTTTAATGTTGTTAGAGAACGCAATAACAGGTTCACTGAAAATAACATACTTGCAGATCGCGTTACGCGTCAATGTGCGCGATGAACAATGTGTTATTTTACCGCGAAAAACTATATGAAGAATGCAACAGGGTTTCGGACTATTAATATTCTGTATTGCCAAGGCCTGACACTAAAAACGTATCAGCTCACACGTCAATTCTTTGGAAGTAGCATGAGTATTTATAAGCGAGTTCAAATATAATTGTAGTTCAGGTTAGTTATGGTTTGGAATCAACATTCATCATCAGAATAAAAACCCTGCTTGCTATCGCCATGTCAATAGAACATTTCGTTATCAGTTCATTCCCAGAGCTCACATGTATGAAATTATTTTGACTCTGCGTGGTTTCTTGTGATGTTTTGAATGCGTGTTAACCTAGTTATAACTATATCCTAATTCGAAGGTATGAGTCTGTTAGGGACTAGTATTTTGTAATTGAAAGTCTTCTTAAGTACCCACCTCAGAGCCTATATGGATCGCAACGTGCATATCTTGATGGTTTCTTGGAATATGGATATGCGCAAGTCCAGTCTCTTTAACAATAATTTTATATCCCGTACATGTACCGTTTAGTTTCCACCCCGATATTACATCACAATACTCTCCTGGAGGTAAGCCCGTCTGGAAATAACATTATGAGAAGTTTATAGAAGACCCTTCATCGTAGTCAACAATGTTAAGTCATATGTCATTCATTCTTTCTTACCTTCTTCTCGTTTCTTGGCCGACAACGCATAAGTGATACCTTTGGTCTTGTTGATGTTCATGGGCGACGGTGACCACTTACAATCAGGTGGCTCGTCTGCTCGTCTGTCGATTTTTAACTTAAAAATAGTCTTTATCCATAAATTTACAGAAATCCTTAAGGTAAAAAATCAAATCATAAGTAGTACTTAATCCGTGTACCTACCGAAATAATTTCATCTTAATTTTTGACCTTATTACAAATTTTGACTTTATTGAAGTTGTGTAAGACCGAATTAATGAAATACAAATTTCTCAGGAAAACTCATTAGAAAACAAAGTAAATACTAATTACTTTGTAATTCAGGTTTATACTAGGGAGTACTAAGTTTTGTATTAATTTACATACTAACTGGGAACTTAAATTAACTTTATTATTAAAAACATATTTCTGAAAGTCCATTATCCCATATTTTTATAATAAAGTATACTAACAGTAAATAAATATAAATAATAAAAGACCATTACGGGTACAAACACTATAGTCGTACTACTAAGTAGTAGAACTAGTTACCGGTACTATAACTACTACTGCGAACATAACTACTTAATATTTTAATTATATATGATATAAATTAATATTTTTTGCGTAAAAGTATCATTATTATTATATATCATTATAAGTCTTCGGAAATATCATCTATACTATTAAATGAAATTGGAGTGTCTGTTTGTAATATTAAAATAACCGCTTTTTTTCTACATGCATATTAATGTATATATGGTACATATACCAAAATAACATTTTTTACAATTTTTGTCTGTGTGCCTGCCTGTCTGTTTGTTCCGGCTAATCTCTGAAACGGCTGGACTGATTTTGACGGGACTTTCACTGGCAGGTAGCTGATGTAATAAGGAGTAACTTGGGCTACTTTTATATCTACATACTAAATAACTTTTTTGTAAAATTCCACGCGGACGAAGTCGCGGGCAGAGCTAGTTTTATATAATAATCATATATGTCGGAGATCCAGGCGGATTAAATTCCGCGGACACGTTGTTAGTAGGCGCCATGTTGTTTTATTTTCAATCCAGTGTGCACGTCCTACGGCTCTATCTGGAGATCAAGTTCGGCTTGATTAAACGTACCTACTACCTACTTATATAAGTGACGTAACTGACAGTTGACATTACCACAGAATATCCAGAGGTAATATGTACCTTTGAAATGCTAAAAGAAGTTTTGAAATAGAAGTCGATATCCGGAGAATACACACAAAGTAACAAAATTCATTCTCTCTCTCTCTCTCTCTCTCTCCCTGTATAATATTAATACAAACTATATAATATTATATAGCATAGTTTAAAAAGATATCGTCCGCAATGTAAATTTAAAATCATCAAATCTTACTTCTATTCGATTTAGATTTAGTTCGATCGCACTTATGCAGGAACAGGCACAAAGTAATAGCTTCTCTGTTTTACATTATGTGCGGATAAATAAATAACAAATCTAAACATTCGTACAGAAAAATATATTAACAATCAAATGCTACCCATTGCCAATATAACTGTAAACTCAAAGTCATGTTCACAGAATTATAACATATAAATACAAATTCCTTCGTGGCCTGACCAATGCTACATCAACCGGCATTATACGAGCTGTACCGGTAACTCTTGTTTGATGAATCTATTCGCTACGAATATGTGACATAGCGCAATAACCATAGCTCTCTTTATAGCGCACTGATTAACGTGTTAACTTCGTTTGATATCGATAGCAGAAATCATATCTCGTATCTGTAAGTAATTATTTGTTCATTATTTTTTAATGTATCGTTTTACAATAACAGCTCTTATCTTTTCCTAATTATATTTAAGGGGTCTTATAGCCTACAATAAATTAAATCTGTTGACTGATAGTAAATTAATGATAATTATTTATGTAATATTGTACACATTTATTGATTTTATCATCTTCGATTGTATCTACTTGTTGTTCAGTGAGCGATATGACGAATACGTTATAATTCATCATATCATATAATAATAATTTGTGAATCCTAAATTACATTAGTAACATTATAATTAAAACATGCTTCCAGAATATATTTATATATTTCTCTAATGTGAGTTCAACTAGGCAGCAAATAACCAAAGTGAATGACCATTCAAATCCCTCCGAGCGAGTTCACTAAACGTTGAATCGGAAAAGTATAGGTGCATTGACACCCAGAGATCCCAAATCTCTCCAGGGACTCTTAGTAGGTAGTAATCCCACAAAGGTGACCAAACGTCCTTTGAAGATTTCCCAAATAACAAAATAAGGCAATAAACGACCTTAATCAATGTGTTATATTCAGTTTACACACACACACACACACATATGTATGTAATTCTTTCTTGTAATTCTTTTATTAAATTTTAACTTGTCCACCTGTATTGGTGTATGGCCCACATGTACTCGTAAGTATTGCTACAGCAACGAAAAACCGGTCAACGCTTTATTTTTACTATCTTCTTAACTTACTAAGAAAATTTGATTTCCTATTCCGCGGGAAAACATCTTTTTTTTATTTATTTATCATTTCAACATAATAACAAACAAATTTGTAGGGAATAGCATAAGGAAAACACATAGGTTTATCTGAAATTAACTACTCTACTTAATTAATTAATTAATTAATCTACTCTACTTAATTAAAAGTATCCTGTGTAACCCATATCGTAAGTAACAAATGTGCCATATATCAACTAAACCTATTCAGTCGCGATCGTGTGACATGATAACAGTCAAAAATTATAAAAACCAATAATCATGTAACATTAGGCATTTCAAAAACTATTTATTATTCGGTCATGTTACAAATGTATTATTAGTATGGACTTATCAGTTTGTAGTAGCAGATATAAATAGGTGTGTATACATTTTTTATCATGTAAGATGTTATTTTTATGGCCGTCCTATCTAGAAGTAGGTAAAGATACTACTACTAGACTACCCCGTTTTACTTCAGAAAAGCTACTCTTTACGCTTAGATATAGCATCTGCATTGTTTTAGAGTATTTATAACATTTTTATTTATGGATGCATTGTAATGAAACGAACTTTAAATATAAAATGAGGCTTAGTGCAATACATTAATTAAAACCATAACGAAATCGGTTAAGCCGTTTCTGAGTTTCGCGCGCACCGACGCACAGACGAACAGACAAAAAATTCTAACAACTATTACTTTGGGTACTATAGCGTTAATAAAGGACCCTAATAATAGTTTTTCTCAAATATCTTTCATGTACAGTAAGCGATTAGTTAGAATTTTTTTATATGTATAGATGTTACAATTTGTCTAGCATAACAAGTAAGGCTGTGAGCGTTTCACTCATGTTACCTGTAACATTTGATCCAAATCTGTATCTTGGCCATTGAACACTATGAATCCTTTGTTGCCTCGACCAAAAGCGATCTGCTTGTCCCCATTGTCCCACCAGTTAACGATATTCGTATCCCTCACCACATTTTTCAATATCACCATCTGATATATTTGTCGCCATCTATGTTCGCAGACCCATCCGTTCCCACAGGTGTTGTCCTGAAAATAAATATGTTCCTATATTTTGTTAATTCTCCCATCAATGTTTTTAACCCAGTATAAACGTTAAAGTTTGTACGCACAAATTATAATTTCCCGTCGCTATCATGTGGCACAAAAAATATCTTATAATGCTATTTTTAAGACGTTACTAAAAATAGAAATTTATAATTTTGCACAGCTTTAAAACAGTTTAGTACAACACAAATTCCATTCTTAATCGCTATCAATGAATATCCGTAAGAACTTCTTGAAAATCTGTCCAAGAGTTTTTAAGTTTGCGTTTGAAATAAACTTTTGTCCTGATATCTAGTGATAATCAACTTCATTATATACAAACCGCGCTCTAGACAACACAGTTATTGTCTGCAATCCTTGAACGGGCTAGAAAACTTAAGTGTTCGACGTTAATTCGTACTTTTTACAGTCTAGACTTCTAGAGCTTTTGTAAGATGACAAAAATGCTTTGCATAGCTTCTGAATGTCATCTGTAGCATTATTTAGAAATGAAAAAATCCAGACATTTAACTATAAAATAAATAATATCATGCGATATTTTAACCGATGGCTTAAGTCTATCGATCTGAGCACATGCGGGCGCGTTTGTGATCTTCCGTGCTTCGATTAGGTTCGGTAGGGTAAACTATGTCGGTGAACTTCAAAAGGCTTTAAAAATTGCGACCCTTAGATTGGCCACTAAACCCTCTACCAATTCATAATGGAATAGCGTGGTGGAGTATACTCAAGCAGTCAACTACGAGGAAAGAACCGTGACTTGCAGTAGACCACTAAAGAACTGAACCCATTGACTAATGAATACCTTCTATTACGTATAGACCCTCGGGGTAAACGTACTCGTATTTTCAATGAAATTGATTTTATAGAACTTATTTAATACTTCTTTAAACAAAAAACTCGCTAACTTCTTCTTTAAACCTTTGAAGTACTTAATTGCTATTCTGGTCCATGTTCGAATTTCAATAATTGATAACATTCAATTTTATTTATGAAAAGGTTCCATTTAGAAATAAAGAATTGCTTTGGTTATGAATAAGGCAGTGTTTCATTAACTCTGAGAATTAATTGAATTGTACCAATATCGTATATAACCTTGGAAATAAAACTAAAATTAAGAAACACGTGCATACGCAAGTTGCATTGTTGAAATCCTACAGGCGTCCCTGTTATTTTGTTTGTTTCTAAATTAAAATAACCGTTTTTAAATCCAATTGTGTTTTTATATCTAAATGAATAGTATACTAGTATAAAGTATTTTGATGTCAACTTCCATCGTGCGACCGAAGTTAGAATACTGCACGTATATCAATTCTTCAAGATTAAAGTTCGAAAATAATTATCGAAGGAAAATAATTATATGTAAAATTTCTCTGTAATGATCTCAAAGATACATAGAGTCTGCCAAAATGCAGTTGTCATCTAAGCCCATCAGAATGACAGTTATGATCAATGATAATGGTGGCTGTAAACATGATCATGGATTTCCATAATGTAGTTACATATATATTTCTCACCTGATTAATACTCGGTGATATTATATTCTCATTGGCGTCACTGGGTGGTCCCTGATCACTAGTTTCAAAGAAATAACTGCTCATTATACGAGGCACACCATATCGTTGCGCCAACACGAAAGCTATTGCTGCCTGGGAACGAAGTTTATAAAACATATATATAAATATATCAAAAACGTTTAGGTGATTCAGAAATGACTGCTACATAAGAAATTCCCTTTAAGGGTGACCAACAATTAGGGGCGAAATTATGCTGCTACCATACGTCGAATAATAAATTCAAACGGTACTAATCAGGGACGTTATGGAGCTCAGAAACTGTGACCGAAATGGCCGTACATGGCCAGTTCATTGTCATTTCAGCTAATATTGCAAAGTGTAAAGTGTAAAGTTTAGTTCTATTATTGATTTGGTCTTTATGAATGTACCAATTGGCAATTTTAAGCGACGCGTTCAATACAGCTTAAAGGTAAAGGATATTATAGTGTAGATGAATATATCAATGACAAGGAAACCTAAAAATAAAGTGTCGTAACCAGTTCTGTGCAGGTTAGAACTCACTTTGTAATTGCCATGTGTTGTTATAAAAGTTTGCTGAGGAGTTTCTTTCGCCGTGTCTTCTCCTCAATGTTAAAACACCTTTTCAAAACGATAGTAGAAGCAAAAAATGACGTGCATCAGTATATTTACAGAATACCTAAATGGTTAAATAATTTTAAATTTCAATTTATAAAACAAAAAATTTAGTAATTTAATCTCTATCGCCGCATTTATAAAATACATTTAATACAACGGTATGTATGAAATATGTATCTTACAATTTTTAATCATATCTAAATTACTTTCTATACCTTCGTAACTTTATCTATAAGATAAACTAAGATTGAAAACGTATACAGTTTCCAGATATGACTCGAAAAGTTTAATTAATGATTTATAAATAACCACAAAGAGCCTTGAATATCTTAACTTCAATACGTAAACACTTTATTTGATTTATAAGTCATCACACGATATAAACACGTCAAAAAATGTATTATTTTTACTTTACATTTGGTTAACATTTTCGAAGTCACTGCTGTGCCTGATGGCTTTAGCTCCTCTCATTGTAAGAAGAGTTTCGCCCTTTTCTTACAATGTGAGGAGCTGAAATCACATTTCTCCACGCTGTCCAAGTTTGAATTGGACACTGCGAACATTATGTAAAACTCGATCTTTACAGTTTTCCTTCACCAAAGCAAGTGACGATTTGTAATAAGTACATAATTTGAAAAATTACATTTTCAGCTCTTGATTCCCAGTCACCCGTGCAGGAGATCAACGTTGAAATAATTAGGCCAGCACTGTCCCACTTTTTAAATACTTAAAACATAATTATATTAATTTTACGCAAGTAATTGTGTAGATTAAAAGAAATATGTCAACAATAAATGTATTAAGAATGTTTTTAATAATACCTTATAAGGTCTGGATTCCTTGTAAGTCAGAACATCACTATTCCTTTGAGTATCATGGTTGTCTATGAAACTTAGAGCAGTTTCACTCGATGACAAGCCCCATTGCTCACCCCATGACACCAGCCATTTTAATTTGTTGGCACCACGGAACACATTCTTAAGTTCTGAACCCACCTATGAGAAAATTAAATAGCAATTTACTCTGCTTATGTTGATGTGTAAAACACTATCCTTATTCTTTGTTGTATTTTTTTCAATGCCCAAGTGAACAGATTGAATGAACATATAAACTAAATATTGGGTAGTAGATATTTTTTTATTCATATTTAATAATTTAATAAGTTACACCAACAAGATAAACACCTTAAACAATAACTTAAAACATGCCCTGATTCAAACATATATGTAAGTGTTACCTCAGTTACAGGTGTAAACAACTTTCTAATAAAAAGCGTTATGGCATTAAATTAAAGACACAAAACAACCAAAAAACCTAATCCAAATAAAATTTTATAACTATAAAATAATTCTACAGTGAAATTTGTCTTAAAATAACTATAGACCACAATAGCGTTTGCCAAACAAAATTTTTGAATTTGTTTTGCGAGTTCGAGAAAATATCGATCAATATCGATTAGTATTATACCGAAAACATCTTACTAAGGAATTTTGGTAAACAGGATTTTAGTTCGTTTCAGTGTACATTATTTTTACTGTATAATTTATTACAGTTGATTTCAAAATTTTCAGTAAGAAGTAAACAATTTTTATCGTAATATTTTATATATACGATTTAAGCGAAGCGATTGGCGTTGTTAATTACTAATGTGGTAGTAGGATATGACCATGCAGTCGTTTTTATGTTAAGTGGTCGGTCTTATATTAGTTGCCAATTCTATCAAAACATTTCTACGGGCTCCCATTTTCAATCTAAAATGTCTACTTTTTATTTAGATTACAGTAAAAATCAGTAAAAAAAAGGTTAGTAATTCCGTTTTGGTTAAGGCCTTAGACTTAGTTTTGGTTATATTAGACCGATGGTTCTTAGGTCAACGGTCACAACATCATTCTGGGTGCAAGAGCTCTATTTATCGTTAATCCCAGCTAACTTCTACACCTTCTGCGTAGAATATGGTACATTTAGCTGCGAGAGCACATTTAACTGAATTATATAGAAGCAAATTCTATTGCGCCATTCTACAATTCTAGTTTTTTATTTGCAGTATCATTAAAAATCCCTGTACGTTTATAAAATATCTCCGTAGATTTTACTACTTCTTACGTGCACTGAATTGGAGTGCCCACTTTAGTAAGAAATTCTTCTTGGAAATATACTCGTACTACGTTTACGATTGCATTGTAATTGCAGCTAATATTTTATGCAAATGTCAAGTATGATATGCAGTTTAAATAAAAATGAGGCTACGTACTTCACAACGCAAGATAACCCAATAATTACTCCTCGATTTTAATTACTCATATTTATTAAAGACTGAAAGCTAACATTGAGAACAATTTAAAATATATGATACACTGTTTAAATTTGAGAAGGCAAGACATCATAATAATAAGCACGCAATTTCGATTACTCATAACATCGGAAATACACTAAAATGTTCTAGTTTTGTAATGATTATAAGTATTTGATGTCGGATACTGGTCGTTACAACTTCCCTTCAAACCATATAACCATAACAAAAGTTATCGAAGCACCGAAGCGGTTATGTAACTTTTGTCAGCAGCGATAACTCATCCTGCTCTCTTCCGCACCCGCGTTTATCGAATGCCTACATTTGACACGTCATAAGCCATCGGGTTGTACTCGTAAGCTAATTTGTTAACTACTATTAAGGAAGAATGTAACATTTTGCCGTTGGCACCATTACGTTGTGGTAATCACTTAGCTCCTGACGAGGGGTCATCCATAAACGGCGGGAATGGGTCTGGGCTCCAGTAAACATGAAATTCACGTGACGTAAACTATGGATGGCCCCCAATTGTGTTCTTCTTACTGTTTAGATTATCTATAAAATATGTCACCAATATCTGTTTTTGTGTGTCAAAATTGATAAATAATAAATCAAATAACTACAATTACCTCAAAAAATTATAAAATTTAAATAATAGATTTTTAAATTTCTGATTTTAAAATGTAGTAATGTTACAGCTAGAGGCGCTCAAACACTGAATTTGTGAATCAAATCCAATTTTAAGAACTCATAAATTACGTAACTTCAAATCAAACTTCGCAGACGGTGCCGGATGCATCCTTTCTTTTCATCAATGAAGTGCACGGCATACTATAGATGTCTATCGTGTTTTATTAAGGAAGACAAAGCTGTCGCATTGCAGATGACACTTTTATATTTTATTCATTGAGTTCAAACCATTTAACGACACCGATTTTTTCTTATAAATGAGAAGACCTTGAAGGTACTCCATTACACTACTCCGGCGTGGATTCATCGAAGCCTTCTACTTGGCTTAACGGCTTCTATCTAACGAATACAATGATAGCGGGAGATTAAACGTGCATTTCCAACCACGAACGTGCTCAATACATTTGATACTAGCAATCACTCGTCCAACTGAAGACCTCACCTAAAGTTCGAAATCCGATTATTTACGGCAAACGTGACAATGGCATAATTTGAGATTAAATTATACTTACTAGCACTATTTGTTACTTAAAATCAAATAACTGGTTAGTTGCTTCACGTCACTAGACAATTGAAAAAGTAAATGGACAGCAATCTTGACGTCAGAATGGCTTCTACCACGTCTACTTGTAGGCATTAGATTCGGATTATTTCTTAACTGTTAATTAAGAGCGAAGTAGCACCTTTATATGACTTTTATATTTCAAACCATATCGGAAAAAGATAAACTTAAAAGAAGCTTTAGAAACAGTAATGAAAGTGTTTTGAACTATATATATCTAATTTTAATCTGTCAACAAACGTTGATATATACACATAAACAATTATGGCTATTTTAAAATTATTTGTAAGAAATTATTGTTATAGAGGAAGGTAACATAATTAGCAAAGAATGTCGGATCACGTTCTTTTAGGCTGTTTTCACTAAATCATTTGTCTGATAAATTTAATTTGGACGAGGTTTAAACAACTTTCTTACGTCGAAGCAGTCTAAGCTTACCTTGACAAGTGATTAACTACTATTACTGCTAAGATGCCGAGTCATTTTACGTCGACTTAACAAACGAAGGAAAATTAGGCACATGGCAGATAAGGCAGCGACCCGTTTTACAAAACAGATTACCTGGTCACGGGTTTTATTCTACATTTTGTAGTAAAATTATCATATCGTTGTCATTGAACGTTATTCCTTTAAGTAAACTAAATAGTACTTGAAGTAAAATAATACTTTTTTTATTCTTTTAATAACAAGATACATGTACTTAAAACATCAAAAATCTTTAGCCTCCACGTCGCAAACAGGTTATCTCAGCGCAGACAATACTCTCTCTTTAAGTTCGTCATATCCATTCTTTAAAAAATTAAATAGTCATACAGGAAGTGTCTGTCTTTAATGAACCGTTACAGAACGAATTACAAAAAGAACCACTAAAAATAATTCAGAGTTTCATACCAAAATGATGATAAAGATATTCATTATGCAATGAATAATGCAGACATTTGGGGTATTTGTGAACACGTCATAAATAATATACAAGTTTTAAGTAATTAACTTACTTTTTCTACCTAAATGTATCCATTGTTCTTCATAATGAGCATTTAATTTTGTCATATGATGCTGCTGACAAAACTAAAATTCGTTATTCGGTGTACGTCCGTCAGTGGGCTGTCGTGTGTACATTATCTAAACATGTGTACAGATTTTTGAAGTATTTCTTTATAGCCTTTATGACAAAAGGATTAAATTTCTTGATGCAACGAATGTAACACGCGATGACGTAATGTAAAAGAGTTACATAAGGATATTTAAAATGGTGCCGTTAGATAGGTACGTAAACTGGCGGATAGTTAGATCTGCGAGCGGAAAATACTCTAGTTCTACTAAGTTACAAGGAACGATTCGTATTAGTCATGCGAACGCGAGGATTTGAGTTTTTTTTAATATCAAGCATCTGTAGTGGCCATTAGCCTGATGATCTGTTATCAACGTTACAGGCTAAATAACTTTAAATACTAAATGTCAGAAAGCTTGATAAATGCTAAAACTCACTTTAAATTCAGTAACGTCACCGAGACCCGTGTACTCGCTTGGGGTAATAGCTTCATTTCCGTAATATATGACTTCTTGATATATGTATGGTTTAGTATTTGGAGCGAATCCGAACGCCGTATTTAAATTATTAAGACGTCTGTATATTTGACGGAGATCTTCGGGCCACATGTGTTTTGCTGCGTCGACTCTACAAAGTATAAGTGTTTATTAAACAATAATAATGAAATACCTTCGCACAGTTACAATAATCACCAGACATCAGATAAGAAGGCGTCTGAAATAGGTTTCAGAAAAACCTGAGTCACCGGTCCCCCAGCGCCCTTCCGAGACTCATTCTGGAGTCGCATTTGTATTATATTGGTGAAATAAATTATAAATTTCCTAAGATTGACGAAAGATAAGTATAGCCCACCACGCTAGCCACAGATTGGCTTATTTCGTGCATCATTAGGAACATTTAACGAGTTGCAGGCAGGAACATTTGCATACATTGTAAAGTTTATTGTTTCTTTCACACAAAGCAAGCACGCAAGCGATGGCGTAGTTTGACGTTCGAAAAGTGTTTGTAAAAACCAACTTCGAATAAGTATTATTTCACTGGTATTGCACTTATTTCACAAGGCGTCACAAGATATCCATCCCGGTGTAGTGGATGTCCTTGCGTGGCGATGACCACTTACCGAGGTCTCCCCATCAACTAGTACGTTATTCATATATTTTAATTTATATGTACAGATTATATTTACTTAATACCTTATGTGCAAAATTTTATATCAGATATAAACTTATACAAATATTTATACAAGTAGCTTATATAACATAGCTGACATACCAATAATGTAGCTTACGGACAACACAAGTTTCAATTACATCGTGAAAGCCAGTAATTAATACTGGTTAATAAATTTAGGACATAATTGCGTACCTGAAGCCGCTCACTCCAAGGTTAATTAGACAGTTCAGATACTCGCATACTCTATTAACAACATGTGCATGATTAAAGATTAAGTCTTTTAGATCTAATAGTTGACAAGATCTTATTTACAAGTATTGAACTATAATTTATATAATAATAAGTAGTAAAAATAGGCAATACACAAATTGACTAGAATTTAATAATCTACCAATATCCGCCCTTGATTCACTTCAAAAAAAATTTGTACACCGCACCTGACATAAACGATAGGGAGAAAGAAGCATTTGCTGTAAGTTTGAATTTAGCGAATTTACCACAGGCATTGTATAGATGAGGTACCAGCTTTTTATCTGAGATGAACATTAAAGTTGCTTCAATGGTTGAAGCTCGAATACCAAGGTCATAAACGCTGGCATCCCACAAGGCTCTGTGGCTTCACCCACACTGTTACTTCACCATCATCAGAAAAGTCCACCGCTACAGTACAGGTAATTTGTTTTATACAGGCCAATACACAAATACCTCATCATCATGCCTGAACTATAAAGCACTGGTCCGGCTACATGGAACACAGCTACCGCCGAAGCCTTTCGCCAGAGTCCCGTCTAGCCAAGTAATTTAACCAAATATAGCGACGAGCTATTAATATTCGCACACGTTTTAGTATCGTTACAGTTGCAGATGGATGTATACTCATATGTTTACAGTTTAATGTATACAGTTTTACCGTCTGTATAATAGTAAATGTTCCGAAGAACTGGACAATTTAATACCCGCAGTCTATTTCCGTTACCTCACAATATGGGTTAAAAATGAAGTTCCATCAACAGCAAGGTTTTAACAAATACTCCTACAGCCGTAAGACAATGACATAACAACTTACACACATAATATTTACTTGTACATGGTGAATCTAATTTGTTATAAAATACTTTTAAACAATTTATTAAAAAATAAAATCATATTTTTTTAATATAAATACTCACATTATTGAATGAAAATTCATACATCTATTTTTATAGATGAAGATATAAACAAAATTATTTCGAACATTGGCATGTTTAGCAAAATTCAAAAGTTATTCATCGCTTATTTGATTGTCATTATTAACATAGGAAAGCTCTACATCCATTTTTACATGATTATCAACAAATAACTTAATGATTATGGTATGAATTCAACGACTATTCAAATCCCCCATTGTTACACATTTTTCACTTACTTATAAATTTATTGATCAAAACCTGAATCATTAACAGCATAGGTAAGTTTCGCACCCACACACAAACAAAATTAACAACAATTAAGAAATAAAAAATGAAATAAAATACATATGAAGTAATAATCAAAGATGCTTCTAATAGTTATGACTAAGATAATTTATGTGTTAACAAAATTAACAACAATGCATCTGGAGACATACCTGAATCCCGCCACTCCCAACTGGACAAGTTTATTCAAGTAACGAACTATCTTCCGTCGAACGAAACCAATCGTTTGATTCAAATCTTTCAGTCCCAATAATTGACAATTACGAACCTGAATTACACATACATATTTTAATTATTTTTTGCTATAATTTTATTAATAACTGTATAATATTAATACCTACGAAACGCGCTGACTTTTTTATCGTTATGAACTCCTATTGACGTAAGTACCAAGGTTGAGGAAAAACCTAAGTAGTATTCTCTTTAAAATTTTCCTCTGGGACCTAATATAAAGTGGTGTTGTGTTGTTTCATCCGTAACGATTCATAATGGAACAATTTATAACCTGCCAACGTACAATCTGCTCATTTTTCCACCGTCTCGCGATAAATTATCCATTTATAGTAAATAACAACCACTAACGTCATAAAAATTGCTTTATGAACAAATATGTACTATAAATTAATGTGTAAAACTTCTATTTGACGTCCACGTTGTTAACAACTGTCTATCGAACGAAGGTTTTCGGGTTCGTTTACTGGCGGCGGACTTTTATTGTGACATAACATTTGGGCCGGCGTTGCATTGGCGATTCCCCTGGTGTTGCCCTTGTCGACAGGCGACGGTGACCACTTACCATCAGGTGGCCCGTCCGCTTTTACGTCGGCTCTTCAAACCATAAAAAAAAAATAACTTTTATTTGGCTCCCAAGTCTAACTGGCTGGTAAAATTTTGAATTGCTCGTCTGAATATCATCCATGGCATAAGGTATTCTATTGTGCAACTATAAATGTGTGATCATTTCTTATATTATACTTACATAGCTTCGTATTTAAAGTACGTATTTTAACTTATTATTCTTCAAAATCCATGTCAGTTTTGAAACCAGTGTAAAGTACATTATAATATTCAGACTGGTTTAATGCACCATATATTGTATACAGGTTATTTTTTCATATCGTATCGATATGAATTGCAATGCGTTTTAACATTGTCACATAATTAAAACATCACAGTCACGAACCGAGGTTACTTCCATTCTTACTTTCTTCTCATTTCCTCGCCGACAATGCATCAATGATAATTTTGGTCTTGCTGATGTCCATTGCGACGTTGACCACTTACCATCAGGTGGCTCGCCTGCTCGTTTGTGGCCTATTGACATAAAAAAAATGTAACTCCCAAATGAACTTCTACCCGGCCAGTTACAGTGAGCTACAACGTTTATTGTAATTAGTACATGTTCACATTAATACCTATTACAATAATTGTTGAATAAAGTACTAAAATTGCTGTTTTTTAAGTCTTGGAGACCATTAAAATCTAAAACTACCCATCTTACCTGGGCTGAGTCGTTATAATTATTTATAATACAGAATGGATGATGGAAATTTTCGATCGAGTACGGAACAGCCGGGTAGGAATAACTGGCGAAGTCTGCCGTACTTCCCCCTGTTCCTTTGTTGTCCTTATGGTCGCCTGTCATGTGGTTGATTACCACGTCTGCGTAGATCCTAAAAAATAACACAATTTATATTCCACAATCCTAAATATAAAATCAATTTATATCTTATATTAGATCTGTATCTAGTTATTCACAAACTCATCTAATAGATGTAGATGTGAGGATGATGCACAGAGAGTGTTACCTAGTATATTCCAGCACTGACCATTCGCACCTAACCCCACCTCTAAATCGCACAGCGTACTATGGGAAGAACTTTGCTCGACATTTCGCTACGCCATCAAATCAGTAGTAATGAGAGCTGTAAACACACCAAGGTTACCGTTGCTCGTAGAGTTAGCACGATGAATGTAAAATAATCGGACCAGACAATACCAGATAAACGATATAAAAAATATTACACAAATTAAATACACTGCATCAATGTGACAAATTTCAAATTAGCATTATCATATTACATCATTTTTTTTTTGTAATTGATAAAATGATTATTCAAAACTTAAATATTCTTTAACAATATTGAAACATTTTGCTTAAAACCTTTAAAACGTTAATACAAAATCTGGTAACTTATTATGAACCAGCAAACTGCCCTCGCTTCGCGTCAGATAAACCACGCCTTACCCTTTGAAACAGCACCTGCATTTTTAAGGGCTGTGTTTTATCGTTCTATGAATTGAAAGTTACAATATTAATTTATAAATTTTTGTTTATGGATGGATTGCAATGAAACGAACTTTAAGTATTAAACGATTCTTACTGCAATACATAAGTTAAAACCATAACAAAATCGGTTAAGCCGTTTCCGAGATTGACGCGCACAAACGCACAGACAAATAGACAAAATTTCTAACAACTATTATTTTGGGTTATATTGCGCTAATAAAAGCCCCTAATAATAGTTTTTGTCATACATCCTTCATGTACAGAATGGGATAGGTTAATATTTTATTACATATATAGAAGATAAATAAAATCATTAAAAAGTTATAAAGTCAAAAGGAATAAGGTACTACAAATTATGATACGTATAAAACATGAAAGGTATTAAAATAAACAGAAATACAACCACTACGTACTACGCGCAAAAATGCATCATCATCATACTAAGAAGACTTTTTAGAGGTGAGCAACAAAAGAACTGTACAAATTTCTAAATGTTGAATTATATACAATGAAACTATTCGTTTACTTCCGCAGCTTATGCAAGTTTGGTAACTACGGTGCTGGAATCCGAAACGACTCCTTTGTTCTGCTGCTCCACGCCAAAGCCATTATTACTTGATTTGAAGGTGATGAAATAACAACCATATTTTTTACTTCCGATATTAGTTTTACACTAGGAAACTTCTTTTGTACTGTCACTGTTTTTAGAAAGACCCTGCAGTCTAGTTGATAGCGAGTCTACCTACCGACCAAAGGTTCTGGGATTCGAATAATATTTCTCTCGTGTGTTCTAGGCGTGATTATTTGTGATTTTTCCTGTATTCATTCCGCACGCAAAACAAGGAATCTTAGAGGACGGGTGTGAGTGTGTGAACATGTAAGCGTTTTTTTTACACAAATTGTGCTGTCACAGGGAAACCCGAAATTATAGGATAGGTTTAGAATGTAAATAAACAGTAGTACATAACAACATACAGAGGCATTGTACTAACGTGTTTTTCCTGTCTACCCTACTCGTGTTTACCTACACAACTTCTAAACTTAAAGGTGAGAATGTGTGTAATGTTTTATATAATTACATGCGTGCTCGAATAGAGTAAACCATATTCATGTATGAAACAGTAGGTAAACATAACTCCTTTTCTTTTTGACTTCAAAGGTAAGCTAGGCGGTACAATGGCCCAATTACTTGAAGAGAAAAGGTTTAACGTCGTAGTATCTGCCGTTGTTAAACAGGGTACATCCGGAGCAGGATAACTAGGACTCAAGCATGGACGGCTCCTCTTACAATCCAAATATACGGCATAAAACAAAACTTAGTTTTACCTGATTCCAACCCTATTGCATCTTGTGGTCATATCGAGGAAGTCTTCTGCGTTACCAGACCGAGTTTCAAGCTGGTACGACATCACTTGATAACGCTCGTACCAGGTTCTTTTACCGTCAACCAAGCGGATGATTAAGTTTTCTGATGGTGGTGAAATCTAGGAAACAGAAGCTAAAATTATTTTTAACTTTAAAATTTGTGATCTTAATATCTACTCCCAATGAGTAGCATGGTATATCTATAGAAAAAAACAGCATATATATACTCGTACCACGTTTATTACCAGAGCGAAAGGCTTAATAATACGACAAAAAAATCTGTCTATTTTCATAGTCATCACACGTTATTTAGTGAGATTTTCGATAATGATCTATTGATATACATTATATGTATATATTTGACAGATTTATAATGACTACGGTCCAGAGGATAGCACTAACCGCAAAACCAAGTCCAGTTACAATATACTTAATGCATTGAATTGCCTTATCAACCTGTACAACCACAACAGGAAATAACCATAGAAAATCACATTTATAAGCTAACTTAACCTATTGCATGTAGGTCAAGATATAAATCAAAATTTACATGTGACTCCAGTTGTCAACGACGCCCACGAATGAGTAAATACAAAATTTACAAGTGACCAAAAGTATAATTTTGTACTGGATACTAAAATGAAAAAGAGGGTTTGGTGTATACGATAAAATAACGGAAATAAATCCTTCGGGTAATACATACAATCTGTATAATACTCGTAATAAAATTCTAACAGGGCCGGATCTTTTAACTCAACATTTATGAAATAATTTAATATTTTCGTGATTTTAATGTAGGTAGGCTTTGTTATCAATACACAGGACCAAATACATTTTTTTTTTAATTTTTGTCTATCTATCAGTCTGTCGGACCACGTATCACACTTAAACCACTGAATAGATGTGGACTTGGCTACTATTATGTCACTTGTATTGTGGGTCATAAAATAGGAATTTATTTATCCCGAAAAATTGATCTATTCTCAAGGAATAACAAATAAAAGTTACTATGGAAAACTTCCACTACAATTACTTTGAGTACTACTTGGAACGCGGAAAACAGGATCAGAAAAACATAAAGCCTAAAAGAACTTAAACATGAAGATTATTATGCTTTAAATCCTGAGAAAAAGCATATTTCGTTAATTATGTCAGCTCAAACATTTCTAATCCCCATATCGTGTTGAAGTACTTGAAGTATCACAATACATTTAAACTCTCAACCAGAGGATGTATGTCTTCCCCCAGGCCTTTGTAAAGATCACTCAACACGATAAATTACCACTTTGTAAACACTCCGGGCAGAAATTAGGTTCAATTGTCAAGCCTTACTGTCAACGAATTTAATAAGCACTGTTCTGCATCATTTTAATTTCCAGAGATAACTAAAACTACAGTTTTTAAGGTCATAAAATCGCTATACTCTAATACCGACAGGTACCGATGGCGTATCCCTTGTGATATTGCTGCTTACATTACTGGCTACGGTTCTGCTCCTTACTTCACTAATAAACTTCCTTTATAACCAGCACCTTTCCTGACCTATGACAGCATGTCTTAACTAAATCTGTACCCAAGATAAACAACCCCACTGAATTCAAAGATCTCAGGAAGATTAGCATACTGCCAAACGCATCTAAAATATAAGAGAAAATCGCTTATGACTGGTCATAGCTTAAAAAAATAATTGTTCATAGTGTAAAACTTTTTCATGCAACTAAGAACAATTATTTTGATGTTGTTTTGTAAATAACATTCTTGGGCAAATACAATAAGAAACATTAGCATTAACGTGCTAGTTTTTCAATTATGTAAGAATACTAAAAAAACACTTAAATTTTTGATTAAAATCAGTATACATAATAACATTTGTAATGACATTATTAAGTTGAATGGTTACATAATCTTCTTTTTTATCTAATGGGTGGTATATTACCTATCAAATAAAATTTTATTATCTGTAAAACATTTAAATCCATAGATAAAAATTTCTAGTGAAGCCATTTAAAACTATTACAAAACACTAAAATGACGGCCATTCCAACAAGACAGACGATAGATAGTTTCATGCCCTTATAAATATCATTAGTTGGTAACCAGACACATCGTATATCTTTTAAAACACCGGAAACTAAAGCTGCACTAGTAAAACTTAATTCTGACTTACAACGTAACTGTGATTAGTTATCTAAAACAACCTAGTACTGAACGCATCAGTGATACCTTTGGTCTTGCCGATATCCAACGTCGACGGTGACCACTTACCATCAGGTGGCTCGTCTGTTCGTTTGTCGGCTATTAACATAAAAAGATCGTTAATATCATAACTTTCTCGTTAGGATATTTTATTTTCATTTAGGAGGAGGTGATGCCGTTATTCTATACTTGCTTAAATATTGAGTCGATTTGATTAATTTTATTTTGATTAAATGACCTTAAATGTCGTAATAATTTTTTTTTTTTCTTTAAAAATTGTAACAGTAAATCGCAATGTAATCAAAATCTATATCTATGTTAATATTATAAAGAGAGAGTGCGAATTTTGTGAGTTTGTTTATATGCGAAAGGTAATCTCTGGAACCACGGCATCTACCTCATGAATTCTTTTACCATTGGAAAGTTACGTTATACCGAATTGGCACAGAGTATATGGTAAAAAAAAACTGTGTTTCTGTCTGAACTCTGAATGCGATAATGTCAAAAAATATAATAAAATACATAAATAGGTACATAAATTTACATACATATTTTTTTATCAATTACCTGTAGAACCCAAAAACAATTCTAATACCTTCGCTTTACATAATTTTCCACATATATTCTGTATAGTTTATACACTATTGATTGCGCAGCAAACCTGTCAAAGCCAATAAAAAGTTGTTACCTGAACGCCACCAAATCCTTTAGGGGCGAGGAATCTCTCGCACTCATCGGCTATATCCTTCCACTTCCACTCAAACAGATGAACGATCGTCGACCTGTCAGGCAACTGATTAGTCCGTCTATGATGGTCACCGTTCACCACCACAACAGCAAAACATGTTAACAATATTTGAACGTACATTTCTGAAAAAAGTGTAAGCTCCAGTGGTAGTCCATCACGCTAGATTCAGGTTTGATCACGATAATTCGTTGAAAAAACTGCGAATAAGTGACTTTATATGCGAGTATTGCCGCCAGGTTGCAAAATCTTCATGAGACATCTGTTAGGACGTGCTTAAGTTTCTTTCTCCGTTTATGCTCCTCAATATTAAACACCTTATTGAAACGGACGGTGAAGCAAGAAAATGAATTGCATAAGTGTGTTGACAGCATCCACATCTAATGTCTATACTTATTTATATATTAAAATTTAATGGTCAGTTGCATCAGTTAAGGAAAATGTTTAGATAACCTGCACATCTGAGAGTTCTACTCTACACTTGGGCAGCGTGATAAAGGGCCTTAACCTCACATTATGAGAGGAGAAACGAGTCCAGCGGTAAAAGCTAAGTATTATAATCATAACGATGATAGGTTGATTACAGATATCCATGAGTTGCAACAACCATTTACTCAAGGTGGATGCAGGTTCGATTGTTATTTCCACGACAAAAAGAAATTTACAGTAGTCCAGATGCCGGAGTCTAATCATTAGGCTCATACGTACTTACTTACCTTAAAATCCGCGCCGGCAGCGAATGTTTCAGTAAACAACCCACATTAAATTCGAATGACAAATAAAAATAGTTGGATTACATTTATTGGATAAGTACCGAATATAAATAGGTTCTAAATTAACATAAGCAGTAAACAATCAAGTTTATAATTACTGCACCTACTAACTTATAAACAAAGCAATGAGGAACTTCGATAAGTACCGTCTAAAACTAATGCAATAGACGTCAATCTCACAAACCAGAAGTTTTTCTAAGAATATTTTACGAATTTATTTTTATTACACAATGTAAACGCTTAAAATAATGTGTATATGGACTCGTGGCTGCACGACTGATTAGTTGAGACAGATATCTACCTTACATACAGTTGTCATGTCGAAGTTTATCATTTATATATAATATTTATATTCAATATACGATTACATAGGTACGAATACGTTGCTATTAAAACAAAGCGCGACTACATAAAGACTTATTCGTATCTTATAGCATTTCAGTCTTAAAAGTGTTAGCTAGTCCATTGGCACTGGAGTCGTAACACCGGTAACCAATTTCTAAATACACTGCCTGGTTCTAACTACATAAATGCACCAGCAAAATAAAATTAATGCATTTAAAATAACAAATTCATACTTATGTTACCTCATTCGTTTCATTAGACAACATAAAAAAATGCAATAAATATTGTGTCATCTTTATTTTAGACTTGCGATTTGGTTAACAACAGTGGATGAGGGCTGTACCGCATATTCCATTGTCCAGAACAATCTTTGGGACATAGCCGTGGCGAACTCACCAGATTATTTATATCCCTATAAATATTCTACAATTTTATATTTGTATTCCATTAATATACCTTAGCTAGTGCTAAGGTGAGCAAAAATAGAGTTAGACTCATTTGAGTGTTCCCCTCCACGGAAATCTTTAGTAAAAGGCGAAAGATTTATACGTTTTGAAGGGAAACCAGAGTAACGCAAAATTGATTGCTCGGCGTATATACGTATCCTACAAGAAACCTCAACAGCGTGATTCAGATGGTCCGAACAGTGACATCTAGTGACAAACGCGAGTACTTCTAATGATGTCCTGACGCTGGGTACTAACAATAGGGAGGTGATATTGAACTACTGATATCTTTCAACGCTCAATGTTAAATCACTAATACGGTCACCTTATTCAATTTACTTGCGTCATTGAAAATAAAAAGTTCACTTCTGGATACATGCAATAACATTAATATAATTTGATCATCATAATCATGTTCATCATGATTATAAATTCATGGCTTGTTATAATTTATAAAATAATACTTAGTAGCGCTTGTGGCCGAATTTAAACCAGTTCTCTCTGTAAGGAGATCAATTAATACTCGTATGCATGCCTTCTTAATTCTGGCAGACGTAAAAACTTATACTACCATCCGATGCCAAACGACTTGTCGTGTTCCGACCGAGGGCTTGAGAACCAGTATTTTTTTACTTACCTTCTTTCGTGGCCTCAATAATGACTTTGGTGTTACTAATGTCCATGGGCGACTGTCACCACTTGCCACCAGGTGGCTCGTCTGCTCATTTGTTGGCTATTTATATAAAAAAAAAATTTAAAATGTACACGTAATTAGTAAACGATTACATTTTAATTGGTTTCGTCTTTCGTATATTACGATAAAAGTTTATCAAAAGAATACTCTATAGCTTATAGTTTGTTTTTGTGCTTTATTAAATATTTTTTAACATAGTGACAACACGGGTTAAATTTTCATTTACATACAACGTTAATTTACAGCAGTGACAAGCGCAATAAAATTACTCATAGATTGTAATATCGTAACGTAATAGTTACGTAAGTATTGGCTGGCTCAGAATACTTTTAGCGTTATATCTATCTGCCTTCGTACCACCATATAAACCCATACATAACACGGGCAATCAACCGACATGTCGATCAGCAATTAAAGAATTTCAGCACTGATCAGTTTCAACACTTAATAACATGCGACGAAACTTTAGAGCCAACACGGACTTCAGCCACACACCTCCGGCAAACTTGGGAACATTGTTTTACCACTTCATAAATTTACCGTTGTTGTCTATTATACTACGCCTTCAAAATATGTAGCCAAATACTACATAGTACATGACTAAAAAGCCAATCGTGCGAACAAAAATTACCAATAGGCTTTTAAATAACAGATGAAGAGGGAGCAATAATACAATAATAAAATTTATCGAAACCCATATATTAAAAAGAATTTCGACAGTATAAATTTACCTCCATAGAAACAGTTACCGTATATACTAAAAATATTACTAATTGTAGACAATAACTACAAAATTGACTTATTATGTAACATCAAAAATATTTAAATTTTCAGACTTTTGAAAAACTTTAACGTAACATTATAATTTAACCGGGAATATTAAGTAATTTGAACAATACTTTTATTTATAACGAGTAGTACTAAACCTCATTTAACAATTATAGTCATAAGCACGATCATTTAATTGTACATTTGACTAATACCTGACCGAAAGTAAAGTAATAAGATCTATTAAATTAAAATATTAACATCAAAGAAATTAAAAAAAAAACATTATGAAACCATTACATCTAATCTGTGTAGCTGTGAATTATAAATATAACATATTTTCTGACTTACTATAATTATACACTTAATTAAATCAGAAGACAAATGGACGTAAACTTTCGGAGATGAAAATTGAATTATTAAAACTTTTTATTTTAACACACTTTTATTGAGCCGTCCTTAATATAAGTGCAATAAGTAGATTCAAGCTACTTTCAATACTTTACAAAAAAAAGCACTGTTAAATTGATTACTTTTATTTCGTTTGTATTCAGATATTAAAGTTATGCTTAAGGAAACTAGATGCAATAGTTAAGAAAAATAGTTTAATACCCATAAGAAGACCATAAATGTTCTAGTCACTGGCATTTAACAGAACTTTAATGTTACAGTAAATACTATTATTAAAAACAATAAACAATTTGTGACACAATAGCTTTAACAGAATGTGTAATAAGACACATACAATACAGTGTAATTCATTACATGGACTAAAACTGAGGGGCCCTGGAAAAAAAAAGCTCATCTACTCTGCTCCAAGGCGATATTGTTGAAAACGATAAGAACACTTCAGTATCGGAAATTCTTACACTGGCAATGGCCTTGGACAAAACGAATATATACAAATATATCTAACGATAGCAAATAACAAGTGCCCCCTGAAACACGATATCGAAAAAGTTCATATACTTTTGCCAGCGGCGTGACTGACACCCTTTCGACACTTAACTACGACTTATTTTTAATCAATTACAATTTAAACATTTATTCATCATTGCCCATATCGTCCCACCGCTGGGCTGGGGTCTCCTGTAACAATGGGTGGAACAAAGGTGCGGATTGGCAGACTTCACATACATACCTGTGAAAACATTATGGGAAACTCACAGATACTCTCAGGGTTTCCTCACTAGGTTTCGTTACACCGAAACTAGTGATGGCTTCGAAATTAACTCTACTATAGTAAAATATATGCAGTATATCAAACCGAAAATTCCTGTTAATTTATTCACAAAAAAAAACAGTATCAAGTGCGTTAATTTTATTATTGAATGAAATATTTACACTTAACTATTGAACAATATATCCTGCAATACTAAAAATCAACTGAAATTGAATATGTTACAGTTAAAACCAGTTTTTAGATAGAACGCGTTTTCCCTAGTTAGAACTAGTTTTCACTAAATGCCTTTGTTAAAACTAGAATTAACTAATGCTCAAAATTGAATATCGGTTAAAACTAGTTCTTACTAGACAAAACACGTTTTTCCGAAGTGAGTCTCAGTCAAAACTGTTCTCAAAGTTCATCGTATCTTATTCTCATTGATCGCGAGACGTCTCTTGATTCGACAAGTGCGGGGGAATCCCTTTCCGAGCGCTATCCGCGCGCTGTGTGCTCGTTCATTCTAACCAAACTTAACCTAACCATTTTTTTTTTACGTGGGGAAACCCTCATGGGTTCCTCTCAATCGCGGCGGCGACTGATAGGATATGTCGGACTCCTACCAGCTAAAACCCCACGATGTTCCTCTTTGTCGGGACTGCGGGTATGCTCTCGCATTCTTCCGCGGTCTCGACGGCGTTCGCTCTTCTACAGAGCCCGTCCCTGTGCGGGCTGAATCTGGAGCTACTTCATCCTTCCGTCTTTGAGGTGCACGCGGGAACACCGTGCGCATCACCTCAAGAACCTAACCTAACCTAACCTAAATTCTAGTTTTAACAAAGGCATTTAGTAAAAGCTAGTTCTAACTAGGGAAAACGCGTTCTACCTAAAAACTGGTTTTAACTTTAACAAATACATATAAAAGTATGTACTGGTCCCTATTAATAATTTTACAATTTTGAACATGGGAAACTGTATGTATTTGAGCATTTTTTTCAATGTCGTTATATAATATTTTATGTATGTTTATATTTATACATCTATGTATATATTTTTACAGACTATTATCTTAAGTACATATTAATGTCGTACTACCCTCTTTCGTTGTCCTTATGTTAAAATAATAAATTAAGCAAATACGCCAAGGTCAGTCACACAAAAATACTAATCAAATTTATTTTCATTCTTATACGGTCTACTATTCAATCCATTTACTTCTGTTACTAAAAAGAACCGAACTTCGAAAACCACGCTCGACGTTTCGTTACAACCTGATTTTACAAATAAACGAGCATATTTGTGTAATATTTCATCAAGCAATTGCAGGTCCGATATTTCTCAGAAGTATAAACGCAAGATAGAAAGAAACGTTACAGGTAACGCAAGATCGAAAGAAACGTTACAGGTACGCTCACTCGCCGTGAACGTTGCGTTACGTTACGTCGAGCATTAGCAAGAATGTTACATTACATAGAAATACTTGCGCTTTTGCCTGTATTGCACCATTCGTACAAACGATACGTTATATGACAATGCTCGAGTAAGTTCTCTAGTCTATACTCACCTTAGACACAGCCATTACATATCGCACCCTTAGAATGGAAGGGACTTAACTCAAAAATTGCAATTTATGGGAAATGAAGAAAGTTTTCAAAAATGTATGGTCGTGAGTAAATTTAAAGACACTGATGTATGAGGTTTTCCCTTTTTCCCTTTCTCACTCATAATTCGGGCTCTTTTTCACCATGGGGTTTTAGAGTAGGCTTTTTTAATTTATAGTAAAATCTGGAATTTCAGGAATTTTGAGTTAAGTCACATTCATTCTAAAGATGCGTATGTTACAGTGTAAATCTCACAATACATATTCCAGCTCTTTGTGCTTTCTTGTACAATAAACCCTTCTTTGTATTCAAATATTTGCATGTGTCTGTCTGTCTGTCCATGTGTCCGCGTGTTTGTGTATGTATGCGTACATGCATGCATGTATGTACATTTATTTATTTTTAATACTACGCGTCACTGCCAGTAAAATTTTAGTATTACTTCATCTAAGATATGTGTTGTCAAATAGGCTTTTTTATTGTATGCGTAGATACTTTTAATTTTAGATAAATAATATATTTCGTACTCACATCATAATAATAATATTTGAAATAAGTACAATAATAATGTTATTATTTAATTAACAATATATAATTTTAATTACTTAGGGTAATCCCGTAATGTATCAAAGCGATAGACGCATAAAATAATATTTTCAATAAAATAATATATAAAAGGATATGGTGTCTAATATTTAACTTCTGTTAACCTATAACTTTAAAACGCTGTCACTATTAACGTACCCTATTTAATTTAATATGTTACTATGTGTAAGCAATAAAGGTGCGTTACGGGTGTCAGCGTTTTAAAAACATTACAATACTGTATCAATCTCCACTTCTCACATCTTTATTCTAAACTGGGCGCCAGAAACAGAGGATTTGGCGCACTGTTCATGTTGGGCGACTGAAACGATCGTTTTATGCTCACGTGGGGATACTGTCTTCGCCATTCGATGACCTGTCGAACAAGATATGTTAAATGACCTGGCTGAACGAGTAATTCGAGATCCATCCTAGGCTAAAACAGACACTGTATATAGAAACGTACAATTATATATAAGGAATATTTAAGTTTTCTCTGGGATGAAGTTTATTTCCCATTTGTTCCTGTCACTGGATACTTTGAAAATGTTAAAAGTGTATAAGCCTCTATTTATTTATAAAAACAATTATATATTTATGCTGTCAGATCTATTATTTATATGGATCTAGGGTCAAGTTCAAGGTGTTTGTTACGTTTTGTGTGCATACACCTCGACAAATGACAGTCTGCGACGCCTAAGATAATTTTGCCATGATCATAGACCACAGGGAATACAATACAGCTCATCAAGAACAAAATGTTCGCCATACAAAATCCACACTTTCCAGTAATAATATTTTATTATCCTGCCTATGTTCCTTGGGCAATATGGGCAATAATTACGTAGAGGCAAAACTTAAAGTTCCGCTGAAACTTTCTCATGTGTAATTTCCTAAACAATGTAGAAACCACGTATTACCGTCAATTAATCCACGGAAATAATTATTATACATAAATTTAGTACCTGAGACTCCATTATCTGGTCGCAAAAACTAAGGTCCAAAAGTCGCAGTTCATGACATACTTCTAGAATCCTGAAATCATACATATTAATGAAGTGAATTGTAGTAAAATCTGCTTTGTCTTGTTTAATACACAATATTCGACAAATCTGAAAAACAAATTTCATTCGCCTCACAGTAATTTCTATTACAGAGGATACAATACAAAATAATATAAATTACCTAACTTTTACATTCTCAGCACTTTATAAAAAATACGTAAGTAGTGCTGCATATACAGAACAGAACAGAATAATAACCGATTACACACTAGTAGAAAACTAAAACAAACCCGACTAATATCCCAACAACTTACAAATGAGTGTTAAAGTACTCTAAATGCATCGTTTCACGTCCTATCCATGCGACTTATAAAATATATAAAATTTGTGTAACCTTAGTGGTTTCATTCGATCACTTATAAATTTAATTAATTTCGTGTCGTAATCTTTATTTCAAACTTGCGATTTTGCGAACAACAACGAACGCGAACTGAAACACTGTACAGTCAATATTGCCGTGCTCACCCCGAACCGAGGGGCGTGATAAGACAAGGCTTATATATTTACGAATGCAACAATATATCGAGTAATCGAGTATCGTTCTATAATATCAACCCTAAATATATCGATATCGAACCACGACCGATATGATATTATCATATCGAAAAAATTAAATATTTAAAAATAATTGCGTAAACCGTGGTCATTAACTATAAATGTATGTATAAATGAACCGAAATATTTAAGATTAACGTATCCATGAGAATCCACATATCCAAAAGAATTTTTAAGTATAAAAAGTTTGATCTATATATGATATCGTGCTTTTTTATTATATTTTTATGACTATAATTTTATAACAAGCTACCAAAAACTATTTAGAACTTTTGACATCTATCAACCTCACGTTTTTTAATGTGAATTGAGTTAAGTTAGTATAAAGTTACCCGTATATCGTTTTTATTTGCCTATTTCTAACAACTTTTTACAACATTTTAAGTTAACGATAATATAAAGTTGAAACTGACAGTATATCTATTAGCGATATTTTTAAAACATTTTTAAGATATTGACATCAACTTGCAACTCTAGTTATATTAATTACAATTTAATATACCTTAGCTAGTGCCAAGGTGAACAAAAATAGAGATAGACTCATTTGAGTGTTCCCCTCCACGGAAATCTTTAGTAAAAGGCGAAAGATTTATACGTTCTGAAGGGAAACCAGAGTACCGCAAAAATGATTGCCCAGCGTATATACGTATCCTACAAGAAATCTCAACAGCGTGATGCAGACGGCCTGAACAGCGACATCTAGTGATAAAAAGAGTACTTCTGATAAAGACAATACTTAATCACTAACAATGTAGAAGGAACGTAACAATATAAGACTTAATAAGTTATTATAATTAAATTTTTTTGCTTCGCTCAAATTATAAATTATCTTCAGAAAATCATTATTTTGATTAATTTAATAGTGTTACAAATTTTCGTAGATTAAAACCGCGTGTGTTATATTTATAGCATTGCCCGTGTTCGAATTTTGAACAATTATATTCTGTTATACAACCATTTTTTCGTCATCATCATTGCCACACAGTTGTCACCGCAGTAGTTACCACCACACCAATGTCTTACCACCTCATAAGCTCCTATAATAATTAAGGTGGTCAAATAGCTTTCAATTAATTTGTTAAAACTTTTTCTATGCGAAAGTGTTATTTGTATTGTACCTACCGCAACGAGAATACGGTTATTTCCTGCACGAGTACGTCAATGGCAGTGTTTACAACACATCGACACATCACATTATTATTAAACAGTGAAAATGTTACTATCAATGCTAACCACAGAGATGACTTCCGAAGACTTATGACATTTGTTCTCAACTCTTGTAACAAAATAAATTAAGTAAACTTTTAAAATTTATAAAAGTTTCGATTTTCACAATATTCCTTTCAAATTTAAGTGGCATAAAAGTAAAACGAGTCAAGTTGCACTCAAAAGAAAATAAGTGAATGAGAAAAGAAAAGAACCTCAAAATATACTTATTTAGGAAATAACATTATCTCACTGAATACACTATCGTGTTGTTATCTGTCTACTTTTATCCAGGAAACTTAAATACCAAATATATATCCTTCAAAGCGCGCAATACCAAATATATATTTCGGATTTTGTTATGTTAATAGCCGACAAACGAGCAGACGAGCCACCTAATGGTAAATGGTCACCGGCGCTCGTGGAAATCAACCAGATCAAAGGTATCACCAGTGCGTTGTCGGCCAGGAAATGAAAAGGTAAGAATAAAAATAAATTATGTATGTATATATCAGCATTTCTTAATGATGTAGGGTTGCATGAAATGTGCCGGCCGCCTTCACTTTGAAACGAATCTGTTGGCATGGCAATGGCATTCCGTCATAATACGAAAACGACGACGTATTTGCTTAAGTCTAAAGAAATTCTTACAGAATGAGCATTCAACTCTAGTGTGGTCAAACAGTCCGGATTTGTCACCTATTAAGACCTTGTGGTGGCAAAATAAAAAAAAATTCAAGTTCAAAAACTGATTTAAAAACGAAATAATGTCCGGCTGGGATTCAATAACTCCAAAAGAATATGAAGAGGTGGTAGCGACGCTTCCATTGAGGATCAATGCAGTATCTTAGAGTAAAGGAAATACAACCAAATAGCAGACGAACTGTTTAACTTGTAAAACTGCAATAACCGAATCTTTGTGCGTTGACGTTGATAAACTTTTTAAAATAACAATAAAGTTATATTTTATTTTTGTACCATGTAGGTTTACATTATTCTTAAATTACCTTCATTAAATTAAAAATAATACTGTTAATTATTAGTCTCATAAATCTAAAATTACTAACTTAGGCTTCAGTTTGAAACATACTTACGTTCAATTTTATATAATAGGCGAACTCTTACTTCGGAGCTCTTACCTATATTTAAGAGATGGACATTTAGATTTACTTGCTACTGTAGCTATTTCTAGAACATCTTTATCCATTTCATTTGACAGCACTTGCAAAATTCCAAAAGAAGACGGTGGCGGTTGCTTAGCAACAAATTCTTTGATCTTCGAATCATAGTAACCAACCACAAAGAATTATTCCCTGCTTATGTCGACTAGGTGATTTGGGTGACCCAGGAAAGGGTATTGTCAAAGCCTTAACGCCGCATTGCTTAGTTCATGCATGGTTAAAATTTTGTTATAAACCTTAGCGATTATTATGCTAAGGTGTACAAAAATAGAGTAACACTCGTGAGAGCGTACCCTTCAAAAGAAATCTTCAGTATAAGTGGAAATTTATATTTTATGAAGGGAAACCAGCATTGATAACAAAACTGCCCGGAGTATATACGTATTCTCCAAAAAATCTCAACAGCGTGATGCAAAGGGCAAAAACAGCGACATCTAACGGAAAATTAATGTACTTCAAAAACACTGGCACGTTTACAGAAAAGCACCCTGTAGTACGTCGAACGACCCCTTGTGTCGAGAGGTCGCTGCGCTCTGTACTATCCAATTTAATCCGTAGCTCATGCATGGGGGTACGAATCTTAACAAGCTTGGTTACCTAACACCGTTTTCTAAAATCAACCGTTAAATATTTTTACGTTTCAATAACAAAGTAGAAGAGCCAGTGAAAAGCGAGACCTCCACGTCCTTTTTTGGCCGAAAACGCTTCGATGAAGCCTTTATACTACCGACGATTATGGACGGTCACCACTTACCATTAGGTGGTCGTATCAGTCTGCTTATTCGTGGAATTTTAAGTAAAAAGAAAATTGGATAATAAATTATTGCTATAGAATACTATTACAAACTCTGGATGTCAGGAAAAAAAACCTAAGAACAAACACATACAGACTGAAAACAAAACTGTCTTATAAGAAAAAAAAAACTTACTTGTTTACTCAACGATGCGTCTACTGTTAATACTATATAAACTTAATATAAAACTCTGCTATACTTTGATAAACCTTAGCTAGTGCTAAGGCGAACAAAAATAATGTTAGACTCATTTGAGTGTTCCCCTCCACGGAAATCTTTAGTAAAAGGCGAAAGATTTATACGTGTTGAAGGGAAACCAGAGTGACGAACGATTACCTACTCGGCGTATATACGTATCCTACAAGAAATCTTGAAAACGTGATTCAGACGGTCTGAACAGTGACATCTAGTGACAAATGCAAGTACTACTAATGATGACGTCATGACAACAGCCACAAAAATAAGGATGTAACATCGAAGTACTTTTATGTTTAAAGGTTTTTTATATTCATCGATACGTTAACATGAATCAATTTGTTTGCTAAAATTTTTATTTAGTTATGTGGGTGTTTTGAAAAATCGCGGTGGTTAAATTAATAACAAAGAGAGATTTCCCATCCAAAATACTTTGACAAATTATTTTAAAACATTTTGATCAATTTATACCTGTATGACATTATAGGTGATATTATTGGTGTGGCGATAAAGATGATAAAAATATATATCATCAAATTCACGCCAAAGAAAATTTCTATCGGACGATAGTTCATTATTTCACTTACCAGATTTAAGTATGTTTGAACAAACTCCCTTAATAGAGGTCACTGGGCTCAATAAAATCCAATTTAATTCCAAAGGTACTGGCACATGATGGTAATGACCGTCACCCGCCTAGCTAGTTAACACACGAATACATGACAGTCACCAGCAAACACGTGATGTGAGGGAAAAAAATCCAAGAACATAAAATGAAGCAAAAAATTTATCGTGTATTATTCATTTTTAATAAAACCTTATTGTTTCTGTTCTGTTAGTATAGAATTAATAAATAAACAATTCTATTATTAGAACAATGTTTTTTAAATATAAACCTTGACTAGTGCCAAGGTGAACAAAAATAGAGTTAGACTCATTTGAGTGTTCCCCTCCACGGAAATCTTTAGTAAAAGGCGAAAGATTTATACGTTTTGAAGGGAAACCAGAGTGACGAACGATTACCTACTCGGCGTATATACGTATCCTACAAGAAATCTTGAAAACGTGATTCAGACGGTCCGAACAGTGACATCTAGTGACAAATACAAGTACTACTATAATTTTACTTCATGACGCTAGCTACATAAATAGGGATGTAACATTGAGTTACTCATAGTTTAAAGCTGAGTTTTTTTATTTCTTAGTTTAGAAATCCTTTATGTTTAGGTTACTTTTAATTATTTCTCGATAAATTTATATTCATAGGCATACATTCTTAATTCTGGCAAGTCTATAGAAATATACAACTGCACGATACAAATTTTCTTTAGCTAAAATAATTTTTAACATTATCATAACTACCTCATCATCGCCGTTATCACCATATTACCTCACTACCTAATTAGTTCATACAACAATGAAGTGGTCGAAATGCTTAGTTTAATTGATTATACGTTTTTAAATGAGTAAACCTTCCTTTTTTATGTTAATAGCCGACAAACGAGCAGACGAGTCACCGTCGCCTATGGTCATCAGCAAGACCAGTGATACGTTGTCGGCCAGGAAATGCGAAGAAGCTAAGAAAGAAAGAAAGAGAAAGAGAAAGAGAAAGAGAGAGAGAGAGAAAGAGAGAGAGAAAGAGAAAGAAAGAATCATCTAATGCTACACGGCCATTTACCTACAGGTGAGACTGTACTAGACTTATCAGCGGTAAAAAAAAGTGACAATACTAATACGACCACATCACTCACTCGGCACATATATCGGACGTTACTGCTCTAACCCCCAACAGATCCAGCTGGGCCAGTCTGGGCGCGCGAGGCACAAGCGCTCTGAGATCCCTGTCGGAGACGCCACGCAACGCGCCCAGGAATAACTTGCGCAACTCCCCGCCGGCGAGAGATGCGAGCCATTCGCCGGAACCACCGGCTTGGAGACTAAAAATACAACAATATTGAATTAAAACAATAGTTTGATTAGTAAGAATAATACAATGTTCTCTACTGCACCCCAAAGTAACAAATAACGCTTTGTCAATACAAGTTAATATTAAACAAAATATGCAATAGGCAACCTTATCACTCAATCAGTAATAACATGTCGATGACTTATCAGAGTCTACACCGAAGGGTCATTGAAGAGTACTTTCCTTACTATACAGGCTATCCTCAATACATATTTCATCACTGCAACCAGAACAAGAAAAAACATTTTACGGTTGATTTCAGCAGGGCCCTGTAACCAGAAATACCGCCAACATTAAACTCGACTGTACAAATTGAATGATCTTAACAGGAGGGAAGGGATTCAACAGCATCGACTGCTGGGAGTCCTAAGTTCGATCCCGGCCGAGGCAGACAGATATGATTGTCCTCGGGTCATTGGTGTTCGTGATGTCATATTTGTGTATATGGTATGACCACGTACAACACAGGGAATCCCTCTGCACGGGTGTAAACGTGAATGTTGACATCGACGACGAGGTGACATTGACATTGAAGTTAATGTTAATTATAACGTTTATTTTAATGTTCATGTTTATGTTGCAATGAATATCACTTACCACCACCCCACATCCAATTCTTGCAAGTGTCTGCAGTTCCCGAGCGCGCGTAAGCCGACGGCGGTTAACGAGTACGATTTCCAAAAGTCGACCGACACTAGATCTGGACAATTCGCTCCCAGTGCTAATGCTACGTCGTCCATCGATGATATCATCTTGCAAGATCCTTTGTAACAAACGTTTTTACTTAGCACTTTGTAACAGGCTAGCGCGGCCCGCCTCGACGTCGTAGAATTCTCTTCGACTAACTTTTAGGGCAACGGAAACACATCGACCTATCGTATTTATTGAGGTGCAAGAGACGAACAATTTACTAAACAGGTAGTTTATTTATTAGGACGATATAAGCGAGTTTACAATGATAGTAATAAAAGTAGTTTGTTGCCATTAAGTCATATACATGTTAAGAAACTTTACGAAGGTGACAATATCTCAACGGACGTAGACTCAGCTTTCGATAACGCGGAGCTGTGGTCCCGTGTAGAACTGGTTTTCAGTCACCACCTTCTCCCTAAACTGTTATGTGGGAGTTGCGTCAGTTGATCTCCCGATCTGACTGACATTAACAGCCTATATTCCAAATAAACAAATATACCTCAAAAAATATAACCAAATAAACATTTTCAGACCAGTTTTAGTAATTTAACAATGAACTTATACTAAAAATATTAAAAACCTTATCCAACCAATTTACGCGTCATGTCAACTACAAGGTATTTTTTTTTATTTGGATGTTTAGTTTATCTAGAATAGTTTCGTTAAGGTAACGTATGTAGATGACAGCCCGCAAAGAGTCGACTTGGCTCGAAATACTTTTATGAATATTTTATGAAGTTTTATCCATGTTTAATTAACAATTTGAAACAAAATGCATAAACTTTTGTGGTCGTCGACAATAAAAAATTATTTCAAAATTACATTTTATTAAATCTAATTACCAACTAATTATATCCACACCATAATAAATGTGGCTTATTTATTTAGATAAACATACTAAACATACGTCTCCATACACATTACCAATGCATACATATACTTCCACAAAAATAAATGTGAATCACCATAATAATATACATTAATACATATATACAAACCAACATTGAGATGTTGTAATCCAGGATTGGACATGATGATAGAGACCGCGGCAATAGTGTCGATGTGCGTCCTGTACAGATCCAATCGTTTGAGCCGCGTCAATATCGCCAATAGGTCCCAGTCCGAACACCCCACTACCGATCGCAGGCATAGCTCTGGAATCATTTGTAATATCGATTTTGTTGGGTCCAACCGATAGATAGACTAACACAGAATGATATTGAGCATTCAATAAAAACTATTTGATGTTGAATTTTATTTAATGATAATAATAAAACTAATAAAGAAATGTTGTGCAATGCCACTACTTATTTCGGTAACATATCTCTTCCAGCAAACCTACGAATGTACAGTAAATGGAAGAGAACCAATTTAGCATGCGCATTGCGCGATATAATATAATAATTTATTATTTAAACACATTATATCATTACCGTAGCCTGTCAATATATTTATAAAAAAATATAAACACAATGATGAGATAAGAAATAGGCTTAATTTTATTAAGTTTTCATATCGCCTTCGAAAGGTTCAGTGTTCTTTTATGGGGCTTGGAATTCGCTTTTACAATAAAGTTCCAAAAATTGTATGCGAGTTACTTATTGGAACTTTTAAACAACGCGTTAAAGCACGGCTCGTAGGTAAAAGACATTATGGTATAGATGAATTATTAAAGACAAGGACGTCTGGAAATAATAGTGCCGAAACCAGTTCCGCGCAGGTTAAAAGTTACTTTATAAATGTCATTATGTTGTTTTATAAGATGTGCTAAGAAATTTCTTTCGTCTTTTCTTTGCCTTAATGTTAAAACACCTTTTCGAAACTGTAGTACATATATTATGTATTCAACACGAACAAAGTCAGGGAGTACCGCTAGTTCGATGTAAAGTTGAATCAATAAGTTATTACAGGATAGCCTACCGTTGTTCTTATATATAACAAAATTGAGCGCTGCAAAAACAGAGTAAGTGCCGATCATATAATTAATCATAGAATGAAAATGACTTATTAAATATACAAAAATAAATAATTCAAATTTCAGATGTTACAGGTACAAGTATACTCAGTATCATCCATAATAATATTTTAAAATGTGAAAACAATATAGTGTCAAAACCGTATTAACAGTATAATAAATATTTACAAACCTTAGCTAATGCTAAGGTGAACAAAAATAGAGGTAGACTCATTTGAGTGTTCCCCTCCACGGAAATCTTTAGTAAAAGGCGAAAGATTTATACGTTTTGAAGGGAAACCAGAGTACCGTAAAACAGATTGCTCGGCGTATATACGTATCCTACAAGAAACCTCGACAGCGTGATGCAGACGGCCTAAACAGCGACATCTAACGGAATGTTATGTACTTCGACAACGTATCTAACGACGTTTAAACAGCGCCATCTAGTATCACATGTGACAAATATAACATACATCTTAAGAATCTAAAAAATTCCTTGTCAGGAAGTAATTCTTAAGGAACAATTATTATTTACTACCGTATATTTATAATATTGTTTTGGGTGAACCAACATTAAAAATAAAAAAAAAACGTTTAAAGTTTTACGATAACAAATATAGTTATGAGCATTGTGTATCTTATAATGATATCTACACAGTATAAAACAATTATTTTTGTTATTGCCTATATGTCCGTACGCGATAATTTCAACTACGGCACGGATTTTTTACGGCTTTACCAATAACTTGCGATTTACAAGGAAGGTTTAAGTGTATGTTGTACACATTAAAAAGACTAATGACAACGATACATACCTTGTAAATAAGCGGACGTATTAACAATAGCTCTTAGCACCGAATTGTCTACGAACTTGCAACAATTCAGCCGGAGATGTGTTAACTGGGCGCCGCTGTTTAGCAGGAAACTGTAAATTATAAATTAATTAACAACATTATGTAACTCGTGCAGATACTAAAACACAAACAACGTAGGGGCCACCAGATAATAAATCTGTAAAAAATGTAATAGATAATATTGTACGGGTAAAATTTATTTGAATTTAAACATTAACATCGCTGTTCTGATTTGAAATTAAACAAAATATTTTTGATCTGTTTTATCAAAAACTGTGTAATATCAGAAAAACTTCGTCTAAGAACTCCTTAAAGATATATTATAAGAGCACTATCTGAAGACGAGTATTCTATAGATGTATCCCAGGTCACATTTTAATATATATATATAGAGAGAGAGAGAGAGACAGAGAGAACGTATATAAGTGTATTTTTATTTTATTGTTTTATTATCCGTATATATTTTAAGACATATGTTTCTGGATATCTTTATAAATATGTATGTATTTATTCTTGTTGATCATTTTTATTGTTGGCACCCGCCAACAATTCCTCACTTACACCAAAGGTTGGCTGGGACAGTGTGACCTTAGGTATTAAAGTCGGCCTTTTCTATTGAATAACGTAAATAAATAAATATACCACACATAATAAATCGGATTCGTAATTGTCTCTCACATTCAATTGACTGCGTGTATAATTACAATGTCCATTGTGTTCGATTGCAAATGTTTCCGTGTAGTGCGCAACTTACTGGACGACGTAAACAGGCTGAATCATGCGATGACTGCCGCACCACGAGAGGTCGAGTCTCTGAAGGAACTTGCACCGAGCCGACAACTTTAGGAGTACCTGAAAATCGTCCGGAAATAAATGGATAATGTGTTTATAAGATCGAGGGCAACACATTGATTACCACTTGTTTCGATGAAGGAAAACATCGCGAAGGAACCCGCGTTCGTAACAGTTCAAAATAATGTCCTCAAAAGTGTATTCAGTCTGCCAAATCGTATTTGGTCAACTCGCCGGACTATGGCTTTAACTCCTATCATTATGAGAGAATAAATTCTAAGTTACCAGAAGGTGCCATCTTAGAGCGTTTACATTTCTTTGAAAAATTGAATGTCATAAATAAAAATTTGAATATAGTTATATTAAAGGGATTGTTATAAATAACACTACAAATGTTATAGTTAATATATAAATAAATAAATTATATAAATAACAGTCGTGGCAACATGTTCAATGTTACCAAAAACCAAAACCAATGTTACCCATAACCATTACCACGTTGGCACACTTTGACCAACTTTTGATCGTATATAGGATTAATTTATAATATGATAACTTTTAAAAACCTCCGATACTGAAATATATTAATTATTACCTTGTACATATTTCCATACACAAACAAAATCCATAATCATATTTCACTCCGAATGTCAAGCTTGTTTTTATATCAGCTGATAACGGTCATGGAACAACATTAACTACGCTATAAAATTGCTCTCACATGAATGTTAAGGCATAACGTACCTACTGTACCTGTTAGATTTTCAAATTATAAAAATAATAATTAAAACGCTAGATGTAAATAGGTAACACCTGGGTGAACGCCTACTCCGGCCCAGCTTTGTGTTCGAACGTTGAATAGATACATTTTTTTTTATATTCACATCCGCAACAAATGTATAAGGTTCACGATGATATAACTTTAATATAATTCGACAAACAATACGTTCCCTGCAGTGATTGGTCAGTAATTGGTTAAAGATTAGGACTATTTTACCAACATACCTGAGATCGTACGCAATGCCAATAGGGCCTCAAATCGATGTTCCGATATAGAATAGCATCCGAGGCCAGCCTGTTGAAATGCCGATTGACTTGCGCACATCGACATAACGACTGCATATCTAAGTACTTCATCACGCATAGTATTGTCTCGTCCTGTAATGAAATAAACTTATGGAATGACGATAGAATGAACCGGTGGTTGCAGGTGATGCAAATAAATAAGGAACTATCTGATACGTACATGCCTACGGTTGTCGGTGACCTTTTAAAATCAGGATGAGGAAGCAATTTAAATATTGTTAATATTGACGACCCCAGCACAGTTGGTAGTGACCCTGCCTACCGAGCGAGTGGTCCCGGGTCCGATTCCCGGCCGGAGCAGACATTTATGTGGCAGACAAATGTTTGTTCTCGGGTCATGAGTGTTTGTAATTTCATAATTCTGTACGTCCATGCCGCCCGCAATATAGAGAATCCTAGTGCAGAGGTGGGAATGTAAACGTTTACGATTCGAAAATTTTCAATAGGTGTTGCACAAACATTTATTATCTATGCCTAAGACTCCAAAATGTATCAAGTTCTGTGCATGTTCTGAGACGAACATAATCACATAATACTTTCACGTGAAGTCAACCAATCCAATTGTTGTTTCTCAGCATCAGCGCTTGACCAACTGTCTTGAAAGCGGCGCTTACAAGAGACGCGTCTTGACTCGGTTTTCTGCAATTACGTCAATAGAACTTATCTTATTTAAAAACTGATTACTAGTTACAATTTACAGGCCAATATATTCCTATGTAAGTAGCCAACAGATACATTTTAATTTGGTAAAACAGCGTTTAGTCTTGTTTGAAGTCGATAACAGACAATTTTTCTGTCTTAGTAATTGGTATAGCATTACATTTTCTAATTTGAGTATTTACTATGGGGGTGCTGTGTCGTAAGCCATGATACGCTTTATTCTACAAAAGGAGTTCCTACAGTGTATTAGATGTATCATGTCTTTTAGACCATGAGACTATTATGAAATACAATAGAGAATATGCTGATTTTCAAATTCTTATTGTAAGACACTTTATCATTGAGATCGAGGTTCCGGGAACTTTCCTCATGTGGTTATGAAATAAATAAACTAGGCCACAGGTCAAACATTTATGTGCCAAATGATAACACCGGTCGAGAATCAAATATTAACTACACTAGACCAACGATATCAATACAAAAATAACTACGAGATTGTCCATATATACCGATACAATATTAACCTTTCACGTACACTAGGTTAATTATATCTAAACAAACATTTATATAAAATACTTATGCAACGTTCCAAGAACCTCATGATTCTCGTGCGTATTCGTGTCACGCACGACCGTCAACGTCCTTCACGCATAATTTTCAAACATCCTAATGTTCTGGGAACTTTCCAATATCATACACTGAAGCGATCATTATCTTCATTTGAGTATGACACATTGTTTAAGAATAAACGAGTAGAATCGAATGACTAATGTTATCCAAGGTAAGCATTGCTACAGGCTATCTTTTTAATTATATAATCACTGCAGTCTAAAATGGTAGAACTTTTATTAACATGTAATAAGACCACCGAAGAATTGGGTCAATCCCAATTATATACTGCAGTGAAGTAGAAAATTCAAAGCGAATATATGTTTCAGTAAGAAGGATGTTGATGGTAGCGATGTTATCGAATAAGATGTTTCACTCACTAGTTAGGATGTGAGGGGCTCCATTAATTCTCGGGCTCGAGCCAATCTCCCGTGCTCGTGGTGCACACCTACTGAACAACGAACGAGGAAACGGCCAACAGTCCTTCCTGGTGATGGTCACTGGGCTAGTACATACAGTTCAATCCCAACCATACTCATGTATGATCGTAGGTTTCTTTACCAGTCTGACGAGCTATGACCCTATTTTTAGAATCAACCGTGAAATATCTTAAACTCTGCACATAAATCTACTATCGCCATCTTTGTGTTCTCGTTACTCCATACAAATCAGTGACTCATTACATTGACTAGGTCAAGTTTAATAATATGGTTAATGAGATATCTATAATGAGGCAATTAATGATTTAATATAGCCAACAGCGTTTATAGATGCACAACAGCAGTATCTATGATTTAACTCCAAGCATCCAACTATTTCTTTCTGCTGACACTGATATAATATTTATTGTATTAATTTTCTTTATTTGGAAAACATATAATGATATCGCATTTACATTACTAATAAGAACATGAGTTATGTTAATATCAATCTTAAAATGTTGTTAAAACACTTGAGAAAAAATCATTATAATTGTATGGACCTAATGTTATGGTTAATCTTTATTATGGCTATATTCACTACAAATATTATAACACTACAGAATCAGGTGGGAATTTAATCTGTGAGATAACAGAATTACCTAGCTTAGAAAAATTTCATAGCTTCGAGTCAGCATTTTATCGGTAAGTTCATGCAGCGATGTTTGCCATCATATGATCAGTCTGCCCTATGCAGGAACTGATATAAAACAATTAATCCTTCCAACACGGATATACGGATACGATTACAGGGTATGGATATCACAGTCATTATCCGAAAAAGAAAACATCTTTAACATGAATGAATGAGCCAGCGTTCGACAGGAAGTGCCACCGACCATTGGGCTGTGTATTTACAAAAAAATATACTCACAGGTAATCGATGAAAATCTCCAAGTACAGGCCCGGTGTCTATCGAATTCTCCTTTAGCCATCCGACCATTGAAGGCGCGACAGTCTCGTGCAAATTGGACGCTATCACCCTGTTCAGTATAGACCCTGGAATAAATGTTATACTTAATATCCAAGTGACGACACTATAAAGAAAACATGACTAAAGAAAAGATTCATATTTCTTATTATGATGCTTATTGATTTGTCGCGCTCTTAATTCAACAATCTGTGGACTTCACTAGTCCCAACCTATCCCGCTAGTGGTGCATCTTCCTGAACAACGGATGAGTTTACAACGCAGCTACAAACCAATCCTAGGTCACTGGAATCTTTATCGACAAGTTTAATCCAGACGGTATGTGATACGGTTCTTTATCTACCCAGTTGGTTACCACTAACCTTCTGGAATTAACTAGGTAATGTTTGTTTACGTATATCAGTTGCAGCGTCAGACAGAGATAAAAGCAGTTGCTTCGCTTTCCTAGCGTGAAACATGTTGAGACGCTTTCGTTGTGACGTAAGTACGAGTATGTTGACCTATGGTGCTAACCACTCCACATAAGGTACCTCGTCTGGTCCTATTGACTATTGATTAAAAAAAGGTGTACCACGTAACAAAATATTATGATAAAATCAACAAATATGGCTTGATTAGTGTGCGTAATTTTGCAATACGCGTAGTCATCACGCTCTTTCCCAAAAGCTGAGTGCTAGAGGTAGAAACCTGCCTCACGCAGCTCACCGGTCTAGTAATCTCCTTTGATCGGCTATATTAAAAAATTCTAAAGAAGGACTATATTTTTTTCTATTTACCATACCAATTTCCTCTTAGCATAAGACTAATATTCCTATATCATTAATTATGGTCATTACATCGAAGCATTCTTTTGATTATACCTATCTACAGTGCTTTCGTAATAAAAAAAATACTAATTACAGCTAGTGCAAGGTTAGTTCATCACAAATGTTTACGATTGCATCGTTAGCGAGTAAAATATTTATAAGTCAGTTTATTGCAAAGCATTTAGCCTAGAACTTGCGGCTTCGGTGTTCGTTAGTGAACGGATAATTCAAAATACGCTGGATGCGATCACAAGTTGTAGGGTGACCGCTGCCGGTAAAAATTTCATAGTTATTTTCTGAGTGTACATAAGATCAGCAAAACACATCAGCAGATGCATTGATCGTACTAGTATCACTAACAAAAATCTTTCTGTCAGTTAAAACAGTTGAAAAATAATTAAGAATACTATGGAACAATAGTCATTATTATTACCATATATAGAAGCTTAGAAACGATAATAAATTCAAAAGCAAAAACGTACAGTAACATTGCAAAAAACAAATTATCAACGGCAACGAAAACCTACTTACTAACGCGTGACGTAAAACTCGGCTCTCACGTGTCATCAACGAAGGAAACAGCAACAAGAACATCAACTATTACACTAAGAAATAAAAAATACTTTTATTTCAACAAGCCAACAATGTATATTTGCCAATAGAAAACTAATTGTAGGAAAAAGCGTTCAACCTAATAACCAGCCGGCAATTATATGGACTGCATGCGAATGTCTACTATCATAATGAGTGCTTGGGGGAAGTGTAGAAAAACGTTGCGATTCGACCTCAATATTACAAATCTCGAGGGAGATATATCATAATTAATATATTCAGTGCGTTATAAAAACACTACGAACTGTGTACGAAACAGTGTGGATAGTATTCGTGGCTTCAAAGCATTAGCGGTCCAATGTAGGCACTTCTCACCAAGTAAATGAGAAATCCTGGATTGACCACACGCTGCTTGAGTTTGACTTGATTATATTAGTTGGTAACCCGAAAATCGGAAGTTCGTATCGCCCGAATGCCTCTGACATAGTCACTAAGTTCAACGGTTTTAGCTCTCCGCAGCACAGAAGTGCTCATAAAATGTTAAGTTCGATAGCTAACTAAAATACACAACACAAGCCATCGCGCGTCGGACAATGAAAAGCCTTATCTATATCTTAATTTCCTTATATATCTTAATTTCCTATATCTATTATCATTGTTGAAACATGAAATATATTGTGTGACATCGTAACATTTCTCTTTGAAATGTAGTGTTGCACAAAATTCTCGAGAATCAAGTACTACATGAGACTAAAAACGGGTTGAACAATATACGAGTGATGACTTTTTAATTAAAGTATATTAGGTTAGAAAATTACTGCGTGACTATTTTAATTACGTCCCAATCTTCTCCCAATCTTGGTGTTTCTTCACGTTTCGGTTTTTATCATGTTAGTAAATACGGAAATACGAAGGTTGACCAAGAGCCTAAGTTAATAATAAATACACGCAGTGTATATGGACGTCGTGTTATGCCGTCATATTTATTGTTAGCAGTTAATTAACTTTCAACATCCCACGCATCGCGCGTCTGCGCATCCTCTATGTTAATTAAGGAAAAGGTGAATAAAACTAAGCTTTGTTTTCATAACATGGAAAAACTACGAGATAAATAGAGAGAGATATTTTATTTAAACCATAATAACAAATTGTATTCAAGACATGATTGAACATGAACCACATAGAACATATCCGGAAATTACTGAATCAGAAAATGAAATCCAGCATACCATCGTCTATTAACATCGGTGGCCTGCGAACCACCATTGATAAATAGCAAAATCTACACCTAGATCACCTTTATTATGCCAGGGAAAATGTAAACTATCCTGAGGACACATGGAGGAAATACGCATTACTAATGTACTATTTATTTTCAAATTTCTGTGTGTTAATTATATATCATTTATGTTCCGCTAATTATGCCGGTGCAAATTAAAAGACGCTAAATTAATCAATCTATTTAATTCAGCAGTTAATGGAATGCTTATGAAATCATTTATATAGTTACAGAAACTAATGAGAAATTACCTTTTTCAACAATCGGCTGCGTTTTCTTATAGAATGACGACGAGTACGGAAAGTGGTTTTTCAATTTGTCCCGCCTAGCTGGCTCTCTTCCTTTTAGCAAAACAGCGTCAAGCTCTGTGTAGTATGGAAGCAGTCTATGGTTGAACTCTAATCTTAAAATCCTGAATAAAAAATAAAACAAAACAACTTAAAGTAAAATAACTAGGAGGGCTATTGCTAACTAAATATTTAAACTTTGACTATAATATAATTGACAAAACCTATACACACCTGCATGAATACATCAAAATATATACTTGAATTTTATTTATACTTGAATATAAAAAAAAAAAAAAATTGCAGTGGTTGTATGTACCTATATAAATACTATCTACAACTGAATTTTAAGTAACTGGTAACCACCATATATACCATAATCAATTATATTAACATAACCATTACGTGTCAACATATTTTATATCAAGGGTCAAGAGTAATCATAATCATTTATTTTCAATAATACTGAACCAATTTAACAACTTCAATATAAAAATACAATACTCATATTATTTAAACAATCAATTAGTGGTTAAAACTTACCTCGTAGAAACATCAATCTGTCTTATTGGAGGGCTGAATATTCTGGGCGTATCACCAGCGTACTCCGGTTCACCTTCCCATAAGAGAACCCATGAGGTCGGACCCAATGCCCACACACGGATCAAAGCACCAGGATTATATGTCTCAAACACCAACACTTCTAATGGATACACCGCTCTTTGGAATGACACTTCTGTCAAAAATAAACTAGGCAGTCTTCAACAAAATTATTAAAGATATACAAAAGATTTTTAAATTACAATTTAAGTATTAAAAATTATTCTATTACACGAAAAATGAAGAACAAAAACAATTCTTAGTTTCACAATCTTTTATAAAGTTGTTTTACTAGAGATTTATTTGGATTGTATGCCTAGTGGAGTTTATGCCGATACACATTAAAATAACTGGCATCTAATAAATAGAGAACTTGCAATATAAAAAGCTGAACAAGTCTTACTAACTAACAACATGGTTGACTACAAACATTACTTCCTATTGCTAACAACTCCATCATATGTGACATATAATTGATCTTTGTAGAAAATATCAGGTTACAAAATATTGATTACATAGATATTGATACCCACCTACAAAGTCCTGACTGGATATGGCATCAGAGTTTTGCAGTATATATTCCCTTTGTACAGATGGGGCCTCATCCCACCATGTCCCATAAGTTCTCTGCATAAAATATAAGATAAAAAGATGGAAATATGTATTATAACATGCCTTAAATATACAATATTATTGATAACACAAGTAGAGAATAAATATTAGATTTAAATTTTGGGGGAAAACACATCAGAATGGAGGAAAAAATTGTCAAACTTATTATAATTATGTTCAACAATATAGGTTTAAGGAAGGTTCTATTAGCAAGTAGCAGCTGTAGAGGGACATATCTTTTTGAAGTCTTGGTCAAGTGACATTTGTGAATACTAAGACAGCTGACTTTTGAAAGCAACTGAGCAGCCAACTCTTGCGAGGCTCTTTTAGACTTTCACATTTAGACTTTAACAAGTATTGGGGCGGCCTAGAATACTCCCTTCAATTCCATGCTGACAAAACAGGGTGTCGTAAGAGGCGACAGAAGTCAGCCTGCTTGGTGGTAGGGCTTCACGTAAGGATTATATTATCAGTATTATTATTAAGTCATTAATATTATTACTGGTATTATTATCTTTCCGTAAAGCATGCCTGACTAGCTACCACCCTCCTGCTTGAGTCAGCCGCCAAACAACTCGTCGTGTTCCGGCTGGGGGCTTGAGAGCCAGTTCTTTCTTTCTTTTTTACCTTCTTCTAATTTCCTGGACGACAAAGCATCAGTGATACCATGGGTTTTGCTGATGACCATGGGCGACGGTGACCACTTACCATCAGGTGGCTCGTCTGCTCGTTTGTCGGCTATTAACATAAAGAAAAAAGACTTCGCCAGTTTATTAAAACTTTATAGATACAAAACCTCAATGCAGATATTCTTGTATTTAATGTACATTTTAACATGTGTCTTCTCATTGTCATATTTAATTGACTGTAGAACATAGTTTTTTTAAAGTCTATCTTTTATGAAAGTTAAGTTATGGGTGTATAATTTTTTATACACAGTCACACAACCACACACCTGTACTAGGATATCCTGTGTTACAGGTGGCATGGACATACAAATTATGATAATACAAATACCCATAACCTGAGAACAAACATTTTGTTGTCACATAAATATCTACTCAGTCAGGAAACTAAAATCAACCTCAAACCCCTTACTTGACAGGTAGGTTTACAACCAACTAATCCACAGGGTGCATATTAAGAATCACAAGAGAGATAAAATAATTATTTATGCCACGAGGATTTTAAGTAAGTGATCACTGCTGCCTATGGACATCTCTAACTCTAGGGCTAACGAAAAGGAAGATTAGAAGGAATATCCTACTCTCTCACATGTCAATATAAAATTTAGATGTGATAAAATGTGATAGAAGTTAAACTTCAAAATATTATAACCACCCTGAATAAGTTACAGCTAATGTAGTACTGTAAGAAGCCCTTAGTAGATACAAGGGCTTAAGATTTTACAGCCTTAAACACCTTCCCCTTTCTGCTTTAAGGCTGCTAGCAGTATCACATATAACATTTTACACATTAAGCTGTTTTGTTTTATAAGACATCAAGGGTTGGAGCAATCACTGACTGTAAATACTGTGATTAGCCACATTGTGTTCATAGTAAATGTTAATATAATTTGTTTGAAGTCCACAGTTCAGAAAAAATAATATAATACAAAAATAAGATAGGTATGCTTTGGTGTGTTTGTTGTAAGTGATATTTTTACATACATTATTACTGCTGCTGTTAATATAATTAGGTGTCACAAGTATTAAACATAATAAATATGAGATTCTAATAAGATTTTTTCATCATTTACACCTAAAGCCGATAGGGACGTAACAGCAACAATAGGAGATACCTATCACTGATTATTAAAATTCCGTTTAGTGTTACAATATATTCCACTAACTTTATTATAAACATAACGAGCCGGCAAAAATTAATGTTGTCAAACTTACCATAACAAATGCTTGAGGATAGTCCCCATAATCTGGAAAATTCGACGGCGGACCGCGCAAATTACATGCCGTATATGAAGCACTTATTTCACTTCCGTATTGGGAACTAAAATCTTCAACATTCTGCACAAATTGTTCTATTATTTGCGAATCTTCTTCATCAACAGAGTAATCTTTGTAATGTAGTAAAGAATAAATCAAATCAGAAGAACTTTGCATTTTGACTTAATAACCACTATTTTAAACGCAACACAATCACGTCACGTAAACACAAAGCTCACGCTAAGTGTATCACAAAATTATTATTAAATCAAATGATATTTAGTTTGTATATGTACAACAAACTTACTTATTTAATGCTTAGGACGGCAACTACTCAAAAACAAACATAACAAATGCAAGAGATTTATAGAATAAGAAAGGGGGAGGCACAGAATATACACAGACACTCACCAACATTTAAATTTTTCCAGCGCCATCTTAAATTTTCTTCCAATATCGGTTATGTTAATGACAAATTATTTTTATATCATAATTGAATAGGCCAGAACAAACTTCTAAATTATGCTAAATCATCCTAGGTTATCTTTCCAGTTTCAATACAATTTTGTCTTCTGATACTAACTTGTTGTGATGTGGTTTGAAGCGCCAGCATCATATTATCGGTTAAGTACAATTATTATACACAGGTGTACACTTTCGTGTCGTGTGGTGTCGTCTAAGCCTGCACCATATGGCGGATGATTGCATTAGGGCGATGACAAAAGTTATGGTATGCTACGACTTAAAAGCGCAACATCGATTTCCTGTCTTCGTGCGAGTAAAGCTAGAAATACATGAACGAAGATGTAATCGATTACATTATATATAATCGATTACATTACATAGTGATGCATGTTTACATTATTTGAACCAATATTTTTAAAGTGGTTATTTTAAATTTATGTTACAAATATGTAATACATTGCATTCACTTTGTTTCAAACGTTCAAAAATGTTTGCTTTAAGGATTTCATTGTTATTTATTTTATACTTCACTGAAATTACTGTATTGTCTGTTTACTACTTTTGCTCATCGCTGAATTCAATACCACTTAGTTTAATCCAAAAAAAAACTCGTTACCTGCCTAGTTACCTACCGCCCTCCTAAAATCAATCGTAAAATGTTTTTTACCTATTCCATTTTTATTTATCGGCTATAGACTTAAATATTACTTTATTTACTAATCTCTATAGCGATGTTGGCGAGGCGTCAAAAACTATATTAGCTCATTTGTATATCGAATGTGAAACCTTTCGCTATTTCTGAAAAGTCACTATTTTTTACATTTCGGATTCGTCTTTAATATTCAGTTATAATTATAAAACATTTTGGTTTTTTTAAACCTGTATAACAATGTCTCGAAACTATTTATTTTTGGTTTCCATGAATAAGATTTAAATAAAGTCCAATTACGAAACAAGATGTTATGATTTGTGGATTCTCAGTATAAATAACTGAATAATAAATTCATATATTTATTAATGATACCTAGTCTTCATTACCTCTTATTTAAGAGATGATGAATGATTTGAAACTGCTCTGCAAAAAATGTGTATATCAACTTTTGATATATCGCCCTGGATTTACTTTAGCGAGGAAGTTTTAAGCGAATTTCGAAACTTTTTTCCTCTATCCAGACCAACAAAGAGCTAAAGACCAGCTTTAGATTTCCAATAGATGGATCAAGATGTAGATAATTATTATATTTGAAACTACATTAACTATTGGAGATTAATAAAAATTAGCATTACTATTTTTATTTTCAGTTTTACTTACCATAAGCTATGTTCGTAAATCTTTAAAGTTGTAATGACGTTTCTGGGGACAAAATGAATTATAGGTTTTTTTTTGAGATATGGTCTGAGTTTCAATGGTCACGCGAGAAAAAGGCTTTTACAAGAGTACTGTACTAAACTGGAGTTTAATTGGTACTTAGTAGCGTACCATATTCCATATGTCTGTATTTTTGTTGAATCTAAGGCTAAAGCGGCTGCTAGGAAACTGGAGGTCCTTGCGAAGATGAGGCAGTAGTTCATACCGAATCAGCTTATAACCTTGTATAAAGCTCAGGTTCGACCATGTGTGTAGTACTGTTGTCATATTTGGGCTTGTGCTGCCAAATGTCGGCTATCTGCATTGGAATCGATGGAGAAGCATGCTGAAAGGCTCATGGTGACCCAGATCTGGTTGAGACCAATCTGCAAAGCATGGAGCACAGGTGCAGGGTTCCTAGCCTTTCGGTCTTGTATGGGGTACGTTTTAGAGGGGCATTTTGGAGAGTGTACGCAGGAATTGTTTGAATTAATTTCGCAATCACCGTTCCTCCATCGGACAACTTGACGTACGGAATTTATGCACCCTTGAGTAGTGAACGTTCCACCTGCACAGCCGACGCGGTTTGCGTCTTTATTCATTATGCACACTGCAAAGGACTGAAATAACCTTTGCAGTGTGCATAATGAATGAATGAACTTTATGTTCACCAATAGCAACTGCAAGCGAGCCATATGGAAATTATTAACTCAGTCGATGAAAAATGTTCCCATCCACGACCGTCAAATTTTAAGAAAAGCGAATTTAAAAGATTTATTATTCAATTTTTTTTTATCTTCTAATTCAGGAACAAATAACTAAATATGAAATAATATAATTAATGAAATTTGAGTTTACGAATATTATAAAGAAAGAGCGCAAATTTTGTGAGTTTGTGTATAAGCGGAAACTAATCTTCAAAACCGCCGGACCTACTTCAAAATTTCTTTTACGATTTAAAAGCTACATTATTCTGGATGGACATATCAAGTGTATAATGTATAATAATGAATTAATGTCGGGACGGGCCGCTATTATATCATAAACATAACTTTGAAACGTTTTTATTCAAGTTAGTAGGTATTATTTAATATGAAATAATTATAACAGCAGCAGTAGTGGTTTACTTCGATGATTGAGTGCCAGACCTTTTTAATTATACATAAAATCAGAGTTGCCAATATCCATTTTACTAATCCCCCAAAAATCAAAGCATAATTCCCCAAGTTCGGGGAGAAAATATTCCAATTCCCCACTAACTCCCCACACGTAAAAATAAAGGAAAAATTAAGATTTTTGCAGATTTAAAAAAAAATTATTAGGGCTTTTGCCATACCATACAATTTAATATTTTTTGGAAGGTATAAATTTGAAAATACCACATTTTTTTTATTGTCTCTAGTAGTAGTATCTGAGTATATTTCCGCAGTAGCTTTCAGCGTCATTTCCTATATTAAGCCTATACTGAGTGAAATCTAGGATAATATGAGCTCGCCACTAAAAACAACGTAGGGTTGAACACAACATTTCTTGACAGAGACTTTCCACGTAGGGCTGTACTTATTTAAAATATAAAAACTGATTATGTCCTGTAGCAAAAAAGTAATCGGTAGTATGTGTAAAATTCGGTATAATAGTATCACATTAATAAGAGAACGTCCGAAGCGTCATTTGTCGGTTGTTATGGTATAGGTATAATATTCCCCACGTTTTCCTCGCATAGAACGAATCCCCACACCAATCCCCAATCGACTTGGGATTTCTTGTAACTCGGAAAATTCCTCACAAATTGGCATCGCTGCTTAAAATTGTGGTATTCGGGTCAGAACCTGTTCTTATGCGCCTTCACTGGAAGTAATGCATTGTGCAAATAACAATTCATAATGGAATAAAATTACTGATATAAGCAATTGTACTATCGATTGTAGTACTGATGTTAGTCATCTTATCTCGTAACTTAGAAGCTGAGTAAAACACTTCTTTGTTTTATTGTAGTGGTAAGGGCCTATATTTACTATCATGGAGCTCCGTAACCGTAACCAAAACTACTGGATATCCGAATTAAAAATATCTGAAACCGTTATGAGTTTGAAAATTGTTTTGAATAATTTCAGATAGGGGCAAAGTCTAAATACAACATATTAATGTATTGTAATATAAATGTAATATAACACACAATATGACAAGTTTTCGCCGGCTGAGTAGATATACTAACTGCGTAGCACTAGTAGCTACCTTTAGACACTTTTTGTTTTATTTAAATTTCTGGCTATTGTTTTTTTCTATGATTATAAAACCAAATAATACGCATAATGAAATTGTAGTGTAACTTATAAATATATTATATTTTTTTAAAATTCCTACATCATATAATATCTGTAACCGAAGTAATCAGATATTTCGAAATAATTTCATAGTCGAGATTCGACAATAACATTTGTTTTTTCATTACCTTGAGAAGTACAAGTGTATAATCTATGGTGACGCCAACTACATTTTAAGAGAAAAAAAATCTATGGTGTCGTGTGGTTTGTATTTGTAGATAAAACGAAGACTGATGCGAGTTGTTTATTAGTCAGTTTGTTGAAGAAAAATAGTTATATTAGTAATAATGGCAGCGGGTCCGATCGCAGAACGTAACCAAGGTACACGTAATAACTTATTTCAAAAATTAACTTCAATTCAATATATAAAGAACAGATTTTAGATTTTGACACCATGTTAGAGGTTATGTTAACTGATGTTGTGCTTTTGTTTATTGGACCCAATGAAAACGATGTTGTGTTGAAATAATTTCAAGAAATTTCTAGATATTTGGCCAGCAATGCGTCGGTAATGCCACTTACTATTAGGTGCTATTTAAATGGAATAACAAAAATTATATATGTCCAGTACCCTATTATTTAATAATAAGAACAATTTTAATAATAACATACTTCCTGTATAATAAATTTATTACTACCGTGGTTTCCAGATGCAACAATTTATGTAGGAGGACTTGACGACAGAGTATCTGAAAGTTTGCTATGGGAACTGTTCGTTCAATCTGGGCCTGTAGGTAAGAACTTAAAACTTGATTTGCATCAACTATATTGAAGTAATTAAGGGATAAAAGTAAAAACAGTTAAAGGGTTTAATAAGATAATACAAGCAGGGTTCCAACTCTATCCTTAGGAGCAGTAACTGTAACTTACAAGACAAAATTTCAAAGAGAAAGGAAACAGGATCTGATTGGTTATGGCAGTCACATGTTTTATTATTGATAAATAGAGTCAACCCTACTGGAGGTTATATTAGACATTGGAGATATATTATTAACAAAGTAGCTTAGAGCAGAGTGTTATTGATCTAATTTCCAGTTGGGGTTATGTTACGTAAAAACCTCACATGTCTATATCACTTGCCACAAGGAAACCATTTCATAGTTGTGAATGGTAAATTTATTGGTGATTTATTGAGTGACATATTTAAGTGTTTATGAGATGGGGTTATTTCATAAAGGTGTAAAAAGTTTTCTTTCAAGGTGTCTTAACATATTCAATTGAATCATTAACGGTTATTATCAGAATATACATGGTGTAACTGTTCCGATTCGAGCTGAAATATTTTTTCATTTTTATTCATATAAATGTCAGGAAAGAATCCTAAGACAACTTGGCAGACTGTCACTGATAACTCAACTATAAAATCATTGCAGTATCTCTTGTCTGAAGAATCAAAAGATTACCTCTATGTTTTGATTGCAGTCAATGTGCACATGCCTAAAGACAGGGTCACTCAGAGTCATCAAGGTTATGGTTTTGTTGAATTCATGGGAGAGGAAGATGCAGATTATGCTATCAAGGTATATTATACAATTTATAGCTTAACTAAACTAATTCATCATTTTAGACTTTGTTGATTTATTATTAAAACTGCACTAAATGGTTGATTAGTGAAATATTTTGATAAAGTAAAATAGAATAGACTTAGCTGGAAATGATGAAATGACATTTTATTTGTTGGTGTTTGTGTTGTCTTACTTCGTACCACCTTTAAATCAAAATTTTAGAGTTTTAGAAAAGCTATGTAACTTTTCCTGCTGTTGTCAGTCTATAATGGCATATTGTAATCAAATTTTTCAAATAATACTTTCTTTACAAAATTATTGCTGTATTCCTGTTTAACAATCTGATGATAAAAAGTATTAAATTAGTTGTTATTAACAAAAGTGTTATACAAAACGTTCCATTTGTAATGCTTCTGCTTAAACAGTTGTTTTTCTTATAATTTCAGGTGATGAATATGATAAAATTGTATGGCAAGCCTGTTAGAGTGAATAAAGCATCGGCCCATCAGAAGAATTTAGATGTTGGGGCCAATGTGTTTATAGGTAACTTGGACCCTGAAGTGGACGAGAAGCTGCTTTATGATACATTCTCTGCATTTGGAGTTATATTACAAACACCAAAGGTACATATAATATTTATTAACTAGATTTAGCATTTTTACCATTTTTTAACCAACCTGTAGATAAATTAATGATCACTGCGCTCCAAGTATATCTTTAACACAAGTGTGTACTATGCAGTGCGGCCTTGGAATAAAGGGGTGGATCTGTTTTGTTAACTCGTTTTTCAGTATTGCAAACAAACAAACAAGTAAAAACACTTAATTTCAATAGGATTATATAACAATAAAAAAAGTTGAGAAAACAAGAAGATATTGGTTTTAATGCAATTTTTAAAATCGAGTATTCATCAATGTCAACATCACCAGTGTTCATGAAACATTTAAATAAAATTTTGTTGTGCTATATATCCTTGGATCAATTCCTATGATTCTTGAAGCTACCTAAAGTGCAGAGCTCAATAGCCTAGAACAGCATAGGACTGAGCATCACTACCTCTCTCATTGTTTAGTAAGTTGTAACACAAACAGGAGACATTTACTAGGACTTAAAGATGGATAGAGATAGAGGTATGTTTTAGAAATTATGGTGTTTTTAATTTTAACAGAATTATTAATTATTTGCAGGTAATGAGAGATCCAGAAACGGGTAATTCAAAAGCATTTGCTTTCATTAATTTCGCCTCATTTGAAGCATCTGATGCAGCAATAGAAGCTATGAATAACCAATACCTATGCAATAGACCCATATCAGTGTCATATGCATTTAAGAAAGATGTCAAGGGTGAGAGGCACGGGTCTGCAGCAGAAAGGTATATATTGTGTATATTTAAAAAGCATTTAGCTTTTATTGAGTAGTGTATGTGGTATAATACAAGTAGCATACCTATATTATAAATTATATTAGACAAAAAAGAAAGTCACACTTGTGAAGTTTATCGTAATTATTTGGCTAGTTTTGTAAACCATTATTTTTCATATGACAAGTTTACAAATAAATATAAGCGTTGATCAGATACCACTGATCTGTTTGTATCTCTCAAAACGAAACCCCTAAAAATGAAGCAGAATAAATTGTTACTTAAATAACGAAATACCCATAGGCCGATGGCCTGTGTGTAAAGTTACCAGAAGCTTCAGATCTTGTTGGTAGTTGGGTGGGTCACTATCAGCCAGAGTCAGTTTAATAATTGATTTTATGATTTGGAGGCTACTTCAGGCCCTCGGTCCTGCGATCCACAGCAGTTATTAACTCATCTTTCCAATCCAAACTTTGGACCATGATTGAGTATCATGACACAGCATTCACTTGGTTGTTAAATAAATGAGCTGCTTAAATTGGATACACAAAGCAAATCATCTTATTAGTGATGTTAGACAATATATAATTTGTTGTGTACTTTGTGTACTGTATGGAGGCTGGCATACAAGTCTAATGTTTTACATCTTACATTTACAGGTTGCTCGCAGCTCAGAATCCTCTATCACACGCAGACCGTCCACATCAATTGTTTGCGGATGCCCCTCCAACGATTATGGGGCCAATGTTAATGGCGCCTCCACCACCTCCAACGCCATCTCCTATGCCACCATCAGGACCACCGATGGGTGCACGACCTCCTCCTCCGTTACCAATGGCGGCGCCCCCTCCCCCACC
>PDGT01000019.1:2885165-2908600 GCA_003671415.1 Megathymus violae
CCCCCCGCACCACCCGCCTGAACCAAATTATAACTATTAAATCTAAGTTAATTAATAAATATATTTTATGTAAATGTTTCTTTTATTTATTTTCATACTTTTCATATAACAATATGTCTTCAACACTATCGTATGATTGTTACTACATACATACATTGCAACCTGGAACCGACAGGTTGATTATTTGAACTAATTGAAATGTTCAACGTTCTTTTGTTATTGAAACAAAGAATGTGTAATACAACGCCACTTATTGGCTTCTATCGTAGATAAGAACTATCATCTGGACACAACATATATTGTGAGAATTTGAAATCGTAGTTTGTGATGAAATAATGTATATAATCACTTTTATATATCTGAAATATAGTAATATATCTTTATATAACAACATATTTTTCTACATATTAAGCTGTAATTGAAATCGCATTCTTTATACAGTAAAATTACGTCACTTGCATGTTCTTATATAAAAGACGAATGAATTCGACGTTTTGAACAATATGTACCGTACGCGGTAAGGCTGCGAAATATTGAATGAGGGGCATATAAGATCCATAGCAATTAAATGGACGCTATCTGCGTCCTTGGTGAGATTGGATAGCATGGAGACTGTTTAATGGAAAACAAATGAGCATATATAATTAAACTCTGTGTTCAATTAATATTACAATTTCTAAAATACAATTCTGTAAAAGTTTACGCAAAAATTTGTTATAATGGATAATTTACAAAATTGTAGAATTATACTTCTGCACATCTGTTTAGAATATTTCAATTAAAAGACGATATTTTACGTATTTTCCCAGAATCTACGTTTTGAACATGTAATTTTTATTAAACATTAATAATATTAAACATTTCGTAACAAAATACATGTATAAAATACAATCTGTTAAAAAAACAGATTTTTTTTAACACAATGTGAACTTTAAATATAATCTTAATCTTAGTTTTTTTTTTATGTAAGTATACTTTACTTACAATTTGTAATTATCATTAAACAATATTTCTTATAAATTAATTGGATTGTAAGTATTATTAAACTTTGCAGCTGGTAAGTAAGTATCTATGCACATTCTTCAGATTTTAAAAGTTTCATGGTACTAATTACTTTTATTTACTAACGATATATTTTGAAGTAGATACCTAACTTATCTAATTGACTGGTAGATATTTTATTAACGATTTAAGACCTGGATTTAGGTCATATTTCTGTAATTTATTACTTTTGCTGTTTTATGCTCCGAATGATTACTGAACCTGAGAGCATTGAGTTTGTTAATTGGAATCTTATATATATATATGTAGGTAACCCGGGACCGGATAGTTGCTGTTCGGTTATTCATATTCATATTGATTTATATTGCTTCTTGGGTGATTAAAGTTAAATTTCAATAAACGCAGAATAAATATAAATTGTTCAGATCTAAATATTCATAGATTTCATAAATGAATATCGTTGTACCCAAGTTATGTAGGTAATAAGTTTTTATGTAAAGTGGTCAAAGACCTACGAAGTATTGGATGAAGGTAATCCAATAGACGTGCACCTATTATAATACCTACCAGTACCTATTCTGAGAGTATGAGGACATTATTCGAATAAATACCTGAATTCAAATTATTCTATTTTCTGAATTCAAATTATATTATTTTCTTTTATTAAATATAACTAAACTGGATACTCAGATATAGTAAGATTGAGCAGGTAAATAATAAAATAAAATTCTAACTGATCGATTTCTGTACATGAAGGATATATGAGAAAAAATATTATTAGGGGCCTTTATTAACACAATAGAACCCAAACCAACAGTTGTTAGATTTTTTGTCTTTTAGTTGTCTGTGCGATTGTGCGCGCTAATCTCAGAAACGGCTTAATTAATTTCGTCTTGGTTCAATAATGTTTTGAAGTAAGCATCACTTAATATTTAAAGTTCGTTTCATCTCAATCCGTCCATAAATAAAATAGTTATAAATTAATATATTTCTTATTCACAGAACGAGAAAGGCCAGTCCTAAAACAATGCAAGTGCTATTTTTAAGCGTAAGGCGTAGTTTCTCGAAGCGAAGCGAGGGCTGTTTGATAGTTAGAAATAAAAGCATTTATTTCATTTAAGGTTTCAGAATTTTCCGAATCTATACTATCTATATCTATACTAATATTATAAAGAGTGTGAATTTTGTAAGTTTGTGTATATGCGAAAGGTAATCGCCGTAATCACGGCACCGTCTATATATCAAGTGTATGTGTCAATAATTAATTGTTGTATGAGAACGAAGTCGGGACGGTCCGTCCCTAACTGGATGTATACATATATATGTGCGATGGGCATCACGGAATCCTAAAAAATAACAAATTATAGCCATCTTTCAATGAAATCCCTTAATATGGTCGTTCGTATTCCCTCAATTTATCCGTTTGCTACGTATGTTATTTATTCAGGAGCGCGGCTTCATTTGGCAATGCATATAAGCCCTTTTTAACGAGGACCGACTACCATACGTGTCGAAGCATACTAAGTATCAACTGAAAATGTGCGTATTGACGCGATGGATTTCAATGTTGAAAACTTAAAACTCGTTCAATGAAAAAAAAATATCGATCGAACAATGAATGGTATAGGTAGTTATATAGATAAAGTAAATAGCCTACAAACGAGCAGACGAGCCATCTAATGGTAAGTCAATATTCACGGTTATGACACCAAAGACCGCCGTTCCCGTCAAATTGAAGGCGAGGTACCAGTTTATTTTTATGATTTTCGATCCTAATTTTCTAATCGATGTAATACGTTCAGTTATTTCTAATTATGTTACAGTCAGTTGCTCATACATCTTTGTTCGACAAGGTACTTCACCCATTGCTGACGTCTACGAAAGCAGTAAACTCATTGATAGTTGACAGTTCACGTACTATTGAATACTGTAACCAAAGTTATGTTAAAAACCTTTCTAATTTTTATAACAATGGTTGCAGCTAGCTCTATTATACCTACCTATAACCTACCATAGGGACTGAGTTGCGTGCAAAAGAGCTCAGCAATACGGGAAAACTAAAGCCGTGTCTTGTCGTTTTTTCAGCAGAACTAGAAGCCGTTTATCTTGGACTGTCGGATCGTTGGAGCCCTGTTATGAAACAAAGTATTGAAAAATAACATTATACTTAGCTTTGGATACTTAACTGCATTTGCTACTTTCAATCAAAAAAAACTGTGTCGACTTGCATAATACAAGTTATCGATACATATTCGTATTGTCTCTACTAGTACAAGGTACAGGCTTTTATAAGAGAAAAGAACCCGTCGTAGGATTTAAAAAATCAATATTTATATTGGAAATGCATTTTAAGACACGGCACGGAACGGAAAAATTGCAGACATCCTCTACTTTCACACAGAGTCGTTGAAAAAGACATAATGGGGAATGTTCGCCTTTGTTCCGATTGTGTTTCGCACAAACTCAATGCTTTACGGTCAGGTTCTTTGTGTTATCATTTTAAATGCAGTCGTTCTTTATGTTGCTTATCCCTGCTTTTGGCAAACTTAATAGTTTTGTAGTTTCATAGACCCGTAATAAATTCTTGAGACTCCGTTGTCTACCTAAATTTGTTTTGTTTTATGTATTAAGACTAGCTAGAAAAGAAGGTATACAAATTTATCGCGTTTGATTTATAAAAAGTAAGTATTTATTGATTACCTATCAAGCCGAATAGTTAAGGTTCGATGCATTAATCTTTTATTTAAACCTTTCTTTTTAATCACCTTAGCAAAAATCGCATCAAAATTTGTGTACGGGTATTTACTATTAATGTTATTACTGGTAAAATTATCTTTCCGTGAAGCCTACCTGGCTAGCTACTGCCCTCCGGCTTGAGTCAGCCGTCGAATGACTCATCGTGTTTCGGCTGGGGACTTGAGAGCCAGTCTTTCTTTCTTACCATCTTTTCATTTCCTGACCGATAACGCATCAGTGATACCTTTGGTCTTGTTGATGTCCATGGGCGATGTGAGTTCCTTAATTCTAAACGCAAATAAATCTTTGGTACTGGTTCTGGACACAAAACAACAAATAAAAACTGTTTTAGCCTGCGAGGATACTGTTAAAATAGAAGATGAACCCCTGAAACAAGTAAAATCCGCTCGCAATTTAGGGTTGATATTGGATGGAGAGCAAAAATTTGTGAAGCACATATATAACAAAATCAGGAGTGCTTTTATGAAGCTCAAAACCTTATACAAAATAAGATCTTGTATAAAAGAGGATTTACGCCTACTTTTGTGTGACTCACTGGTGCTATCACAGTTCAATTACTGCAGCTCAGTATTTGGCCCTAAATTATCTGCTAACCTCGAAAGAGCAATACAGCGGGTACAAAATGCGTGTATTCGATATAGCTGTAATGTGCCCAGGAGACAATTTTTAACCCCATATTTAAATAAAGAGGTATACTTAATATGGGCGCCAGGAGAGAGCTACACTATGCTTCAATAGTTCAAAAGGTAATCTGGAATAAAAAGCCAGAATACCAATTTGATAAGCTTACCTGGATTAAAGATATCTGTCATCGAAATATTCGCTCTCACATGCAAATGCTTCTCCAGACACCTGCACACAAGACAGCTAGATATAGGGGCTGTTTTAAATTCACTGTAGCGAAAATTTGGAATGACCTCCCTCCACCCGTGAGAACACAAAATATATCTACGGAATGCTTTAAAGGTAAGTATAAATCTGCCCTATTAAAAAGACAGCTTGCTTCAGAGAATTTAAAACATACCTATGTTAAGTATAAGTTCAGTATAAGGGACTTTTTTGCCACAAAATAGTTTATGTAAAACACAACACAAACACGCGCACGCGCACTCGCGCACACACATACACACACACACACACTCGTACACACACACACACTCGCACACGCACACACACAGCAACAGAAGAAGGAAATGGAAATTAGTTATTTTATAATTTTAAATTTTTTGGTAGTTTTAATTATTGTTTATTATTTATTATCTCTCAATTTAATTTAAATTTCAGATGTTAGATTTGGTGTTTTTGATGTATTGGTTGTATCTTTTTTTCTCTCTTTATTTTCTGGATTGTGTGATATTTATAATATTTGCTTTTTAAAATATTGTACGTTGTGTAAATATGTTAGTAACGTAAGTCGTTTAAATGGGGAATCACCAACTTTTGACTCCCGCGTAAGAGCTCAGGGAGTAAGGACTGGCTGAAAAACAGCATTGCACGAGATCTTTATCTTGTGTCAGCCGAAGCTGAGCCGTCTCTCTTTTTGCCTTAATTCATTAGTTTTTTTTCTTGGTATGTAAAAACTTCTATTTAAGGTGTTTTTTAAGGCAATAAATGCTGTTATTATGTCGACCACTTACCATCAGGTGGTTCTTCTGCTCCTTTGTCGACTATTAACATAAAAAAAAAAACTTAATAGTTACATTGATCGTATTCGTTTGATACACAGTTGGATTATTGTAACATTTACTGTTGCTCTAAAATATATACGATATTAGCCAAGATATCTTTAACAGAAAAATAAAACAAGAGGGATTATGATGTGTGCCAAAAAAATAAAATAGACTTGTTAAGAGGGATTACAATGCATGCAAACGACGCGAAAACACTATGAACGTGAAATCTCTTTGAAGCTTTTTGTATCAATGTCCATGATTTAAGATTTCTATTGATTTTCTATTCTTTCTATTAGATTGCACATAGAAATAGACAGAAATATAATTGACACACAGGAAGCGTACCATATTTTTAATAATTGTTTATTTATAGTAACAGTTAGCGTTGGACCTGATAAGCCACGTAACAAGTACTTGGTCATCGCAAGTCTTGCACTTTTTCAATATCATTGACGTCACAGATGCGTTGCAGACAAAGAAGGATGCAGATAGCTGCTTATTTATTTGGTTGCACTTAAGCAAATTATGTTGGAAAACACTTTATGAGGAATTATTCGAAGAAAGGTGCTTGTTAGTCAGAAAAAACTCCGTTAACAATTCAAAAGAAAATACCTAATGCCATTGCATCGTTGATATTTTGCAGGGTGCCCCACGAACAGGGATTATTATTATTATTTTACTACGTATCGTGTGTATGCAGGTACATTTATGGTATACTGAAATTACTTTGGTGAGGATATGGGTAGTCAAATGCTCAGATTTAAGGGCAGTGAACACACAACAGCCAATACTTATGATCTATCACTTATCTAGTCCCAAAACTGTGGCTCGGTTACAATCTACGAGGGGGCACGTCGCTAGCTAGGAAATATTTAGGAGGTTACACTGTTGTGTAACAATACAAAGCATACAAACCTCTGTAGGAATCCTTCCATCACTCTAGTGAGTTTTCTTAGGTCTATTACTCAGAACTTTGCCATTAGTTGTATCCATTAGTTAAATGCTTTCCTTCCCCACACAGAATCTGCTAAACCAACATATATAGATCTAAGCATATGTCGGTTTCTTTTGTGTAGCACACAATGATAAACCAAGATCGGATCTCATCCTCAAATGGAGGATTACTTATACATTTCTCGATCCTGATAAAATATTACATTATCTTCTGGGGTTACTTACTACAAAAATCGGCGTATTTTGTCTGTATGTTGAAAATAATATTTCTAAAGCCTGTACAAACTTTCTTGTATGCTGATATGTTTTATTAGCGGTATTACGTTAGTAAAATAGTTTGGCTGTGTCATTTGAAGTTTTTTATAACACAAATAACTGGTGTAGTGTGCCTCATGATAGAATACAGATTTTGATATTCATTAATTCCGTAAATAAATGAAGATCAGAAAGTCCTTATCATTTGTAGGTATTATTGGTGTTACTATAGCTATCCCTTTCCGTCTTCGTTTCTTTATATAGAGAATAGTAGCCCGTCTCAACGGGTTCAACAGTTAATTATTATACATTTATCCTATGTCCAGCCGAAATAATGTACCTTTCAAATGGTAAATTTTTTTTGAAATAAGTGCCATGGTTCCGGTGATTGCTTTCCACGTATACAATAACTCACAAAATTCGTAAACTCTCTTTATAATATTAGTAGAGATGGTGCTAAAGATCTTTTGGATTATGCCCACTGAGATGTAATTAATTTATTAGAGCAGATACGTACGCCAAACGGAGATTGTATGTGAATGGCAACAAGTATGCGTTGCGGGCTTATTTTATTCTAAACTAGCAGCTCGCCCCGGCTTCGCACGGGTGTACTTTTATTATTAAACATTTTGAGATATATTTTATCTTTATAAAGGACATAGGTATGGATTTTTTTTCTTTATAACTGTATAGCTGTGAAAATAGTCAAAATATTCAATGTTGCATATATCCGCTGCGAAGGAGCCGACCGCGCGACTACCTATTTCATACATGTGCCCGCCCCACACTTCGTGCCCCCTCCCTCGTCGCCTTGTCCGGCGGCCTACGCTAGGGCTGCTTTACGTGGGGCCACACTGGTCATTGTGCGGTGGTGACAGTCGTGTTTATTTTCCTAAATTCGTAAAATCTTCTCAACGGAATGTCCGATTTCAGTAATTCAAAAAGTTATCTATAGGTATTGAAACAGTTTTGAATATAAAATTATTTATTTGGATAAGGATTGATAGAAAGGTATGGTTATGATGGTGTTATTTTGGTCAACTTTTAAAATGTAAAAAGTGGTTATAGTGACATAACTACAATAGTTGGATATATAGTATCGCGAAGTTATTTGTAGATATTTATATGTTCTCTAATATTGTAAGAACACTTTTTTGGTCTATCATCAATTGTTTCCGCAGCGTATGTGATGAAAGAAATTTTTAAGCAAATTTTTGTACACCTTGGTTTACATTACTGAAATTTTGGCAAGGATCCCTTACTTTTTCGGGTAATAAATATAGCCTATGTTATTCAGGGATAATGTAGCATTCTAATGATGAAAGAATTTTTGAGTTTATTCGTTACAAACATACAAAAATACAACGGTTTCCTCTTTATAATATTAGTATAGATAAAGCCTACTGTTATAGCACCTCAGTGACTGTGTCATATAAAATATGCAAGAATTAATTTTTCATTTACGTGGTAAAATAATTATTATCCTTTAGATTAGCAAGTACTACGACATTTTTCCATGACTTCAGTTAAACCGCTCCAATTGTACGACGCCTAGAACAAAAATAGAGACATTTTATATTTCTATTTCATTAATTTCGTAATAAAGAAAAGAGATGGATGCAGACATTAAATACATTTCTAAAATCTAAATTCTTCACAAACCTATTAATTATAATATATTAATGATATTTATCTATATATTAATGATATTAAAAATTTGTTTCGTACATTCAGAGTACTTCTTAAGATAAAGGATTTAATTAGAAATCTGTGTTTGTCAGTACATCCATGATAATAATTGCTTTAGTTATCCACAGGTTACTTTTAAGACTCAATAACAGAGAGTGATAGACAAACTTCTCGTATGTTACAAAAAGTATTATTTTCCTGTTCGTCAAATCCGCGGAATCTAACTAGGTCGATACAATACATTCGGAGTTCCATACAACGAATTATGAAAGAAAATTGGAAGATGTGAAATACAATAATAATATGAGAGAGATCCTTTCATAACCTGTAATTTGACGATAGATGTACTTGTGTACGTTTTGAATTACTTATGTAAACCAACGAAAAGCAATGTATTAACGTGTTTGTTACGTGTATACTGTCATTATACATATAATTACTGAGAAATACTTGAATATTTTATAATTAATATAAATAGTTAATTAATTAATAAATTATTCAACGTTGAAGCAAAGTTGATCAGAAAACTGATAAGAAGGCTGAAACTGAACTCAAAAAACTTTGCAGACTGAGGGAACGTTAAAATATTCCATTAATCAATAGGATGAGACATTACTATTACAGATTGAATGATAATTAATATTTTGCAAAGAATGACATTTGCAGTCACGTTACGGAAGCCAAGCTATGCTATCGTTTCAACAAATACTTGCCATGAGCAGTATTAAGACGTAACTTATGGCCAAGAACCCTTGTTATTAAAAATATATATTTTAATAAATTTTCGTCCTAGAAGCTTATACATATATATGCCCAGCTGAAAACAACGAACTACAATAAACGAAGAGAAACATCGACTTTGTTTTCTACTATTTATAGAATCATATCTATACTAATAATAAAATTCTAACGGATCGCTTTCTGTACATGAACGATATATGAGAAAAAAAATTATCACGGGCCTTTATTAATGCAATAGAATCCGAAACAATGGTTGTTAGATTTTTTGTCTGTTTGTCTGTGCGTTTGTTTCCGCTAATCTCAGAAACGGCTTAACCGATTTCGTTCTGGTTTTCACTAATATATTGCAGTAAGCGTCACTTAATACTTAAAGTTTGTTTCATTGCAATCCGTCCATAAATAAACATGTTATAAATTAATTTAAAATAAAGCGTAGTTTTCCCGATACGAAGCGACGGCAGTTTACTTGTCTATAATAAAATCATAGATAGTCATAGTTTTAGCTGTGCAACTTTATGGACGATAGATATCGGAAAGTGCTACACCATTCCGTGTGCGGACGTTAAAACTTTTTCATTGGCTACTCAGATGAGATATGGCTTCGTTGCTAGCAATTTACTTCTGGAATTTAGACAATATTTCCAAAATTTACTGCCGAAAATTTTATAGACGGCTAGCGAGATAGCGACATGAAGTCTCAACTAAAAATATCGGTCAGCAATTGCCGGGTATTGCCCCAATATGACGCTACTCATAAATGTTTATGTCACCTACTTACATTGCAGCAATAAGGCAAATTGAAAATATAAATATATTACAACCTATAACACCTAATAACCTAATAAATATTTTTTAGAGGTTATACTTGTATGTGACTAAGTGTTCTAATTAATCTAGGAGGTTGGTTTTAATCTACTCCAACGAATATGTAAATCTGCCATATCGTTATAGCACGTCATCATTCATCGTTAAAAGCCCCGAGGGCTCTGCACTACCTAATTTATTCCCGGTAAGGTTCACCGGTATGGTTGGATAGCTACTACCTTTTATCTGGAATCAAAAATTTTTTTGTTGTTTCGGATGTTTATGATGAGTCAAGAAAGGAGCTGGGACCACGCTGATATTATTATTATTGCTGGTTACCTGAAACTTTTACTGAAATATGTATGCTAAATTCACGGTCGATTCTTCGAGGAGATTGATATCTTTCATGTTTATTATTATTAACTTCACTACCTTTTACAAGTAGAATCGGCTTAAATTGGGTGGCACAGAGCCCAGTGATTTCAACCACAGGGATCTGGTACCGTAGCATAGTATGTTATTCAGCAGGTTACACCATGAGCACGGGAAGTTGACGTCTGTGATCTAATACTATCATGTAACCCGTCTGCTCTTTTGACGGTTATTGAAATATAAATCAAGCAGTAGACGTCACTACAGCCTCAGCAACTGATTTAGTTGCCATCTCCTTGTAGTTGTGTTACTTTATATTATTTATTTAGTTTTCGTTACTTCCAAAGGAGTTTTTTTACAGTAATGTTCGTTATCTACAAGCAGTGTTTTAAATGCAAGAAATAATAACAAAAATTCAACTCCACTGAATATAAAACAGGTGAATAAAAACAACTGAAGTTAATTAAAAGTAGGTTTATAGAACCTCCCTTTCAATGTTCGTAAACTACGCAGAGAATCATACATATCTAAAACTGGAAAACCATTTGTTTGCCGGAGTGGAGTACCAGTTTGCATTTTCCTCTAAATTGTGCTAATGGTTCTCCCTATCTACTACCCTCACACCTCAATTCGACGGGGAAAATCTCTTTATTTTGCGATGAAAAGAAGAAAATATCGAACGTTCGTTACAGTCCACTCAGCGCTGTGCTTCCTTTAGCTTATAATTGACAGGCTTTTAAAACTTGAAAAATTTTAGGAGTGTATTTGAAAATATTCAAGTCAATTGTGAATACAATAAGGAATTCGAACAACAAATTAAGTAACTATACATTATCTTGGTTACCAAACAGTGTTACAGTGGGTTTTTTTAAATTTCGTTTAAGATATCAAATGTAATCAGTTTCTTAAAAGCATAATCTATTAATAAAAATACGATGATTTAAGAAAGTTAAAAATAGTTCAAGGATTGATGTAATAACTATTGCATCTTAGTATTCAGTAACAACCTTCTTTGGTGACTAACGTCAGGTATATTTGCACTTAGCCCCAATATTGGTCTTCGTAACTCCAGAGAAGTTTATAGTGTAAGCCACGCTGCTTCAGAGCAGGTGGGTAAAGAGTATTTAATCGATATAGTCTGCAGGCCCTCAGTATGGCTTAACGACTGTTACCTGACAACAATAATCAAGAACGAAAACCCTATATAATCTCCAAAGCACGGAAGAGCTTATAATTTTCTATTATTAGTCATCAGCCATCCAATTAAAAATCACATTTGAATTTATGCATCTCGGTGGATAGTTAAAAAATGACTTAAATCGTCGAACTATGAGTCCTGTGCAATAATTAACAGACTGCAATTATCAGTTCAGTTACATTTTTTAATTTCCGATTTTTGACTTGCCTGTATATTTGGTCTGTTCACATTAAAATATCTCGCTTACAAATATTAAACTTGTAACCTAAACATTTTAATTATATTAGGCCGAACAAACTAAATTGTAAGATATCCCGCGTAGAAACTGGGGGCGCACTATTGTTACCGAACAATCTGGGGCAGATTCAATAAGACCCTAATTTTCCGGGGAAAATCTATTCTTGGATGTACTCAGCTTGTGGGGCGAACGGGTAGGACCTTATTAATGTCCTCAGTAATTACATACCGTAAGCTCGCAGGGTCGTAATCATTGTAGTGGCTTTTTATGTTTCTTGGCATTGTGTCAGGTTTCGTCAACGTGAAACCTCTGGGAAAAGGTTTTTGTTGGTTGATACATTGTATGATTACATTGTAAGCAGATATTATTATGGATTTATGACTATTTTATGTCTCTAACAATATACTTATGTCAATGTACGTGCAATTTTGTCTATATAAAGAAGCACTGGTGCCTTTTTGAAAAATGTCTTTTGAATAATTTATATAGTTATATTTAAGTACTCAATTACCTTAAGGTGCATACTTATTTCTCTAGATTAGAGGTTCCTTAAGCTAACAACATATTTTAGCAGTAACTTGCAAAACTACGTAACGCACTTATACGGTTCCGCATTTTTAGGCACAATATAAATTACGTATTTTTAGGCACAATATAAATTTAGCTTAGGGAGAGTCTTTATAGACGATACGAGGATACATCAAATTCATTAATTTAATCTGTGACGTGGAACACTATTACTCATTCGATAATGCATATTTTTCAAACGATTTATTTATTTACGCACGTAAGGTATATTAGGAAATTTTGACAAATGTAACTGGTATATTTTGTGCAAATCTTAGCAGTTCAGAAAGACCAATACTGTTTAGCCCCGTAGAAATTGGTGCGAATGCAAATCGACTGCCAATGCTCGCTCCGTAGGCTGGTTAGATTCTGGAGCGAATTAGCCCGAACAAGAGTTACGGTTATTTTATTCATTGAGGAGTTCGTCGGGTCACAATGCTTCCTAATTTGGTTTAGCGTTAGCCGTACCCGGACTAGGGGACAATGGGGCAACGTTTTTTGTGAATTATTTGATTGTCAGTCGCTCTTAGTAATTTTTATCAAAGTATTGTGCGTCTTGTTAATAATGTTTCATATTTTTCTAAAGGATATGACGGGAGACAAAACTCGAAGATGAATAAGAATGCTGAGAGCCATTAATAAATTGAAATCAGTTTCACGAAAAGCTACTATTCAATGTCCAGTTATCGTAACGTTCACTACGAAAGCCGAGTACTGCCAATCTAGACTATAATAAGGGCTCAACACTGCAGAAAACATATGTTTACTCACATAAAACTTAATAGATTTTCATAACTACTTCGACCAATATTTTGTGACGGGAAAAAAGGTGATTCCCTACCATAAACTTTTTCTAATACTATCAGTAATAAAGAAGTATATTTTAGAAGGGGAATGGTAGTTAACCAAGCAGATACAAAAACCCTTCCACCACGCACGAGAACAGTTAGTAGGAGATATTGTTCATATTATCCTTGTTATAACCGTAGTATGAACAAGAACTAGACTAGCTAGACGTTCTGGGAAACGTGATACCTATACAGACTTCATATTCTGGTAATTAGACGTAGCAGACTGGAAAGGTCATCACAGTTATAGATACTTAATATTTCGTAATGAATAGATAGGTAGTAGATAAATTGACATCGGCCCCTTCGATATTGCAATTTGTGATACTGCATTTAGTGTAATATCGAATATCGACTAGCGTGCAGCGTAATTGGGAATTTGATCACCGTTGTAACTAGATCAATCGTAGGTTGTAAATATACCTATACATATAGGTATATTTATATATCTGGTAGCATTGATTAATCGTGTTGTTCTATAATTGCTTTCACATCAAAATTAATTAAAAATGAGTACTAGGGTTATGAGGTAGGTACCCCTAACTAAAGAAATTTTTTCGGGTTCCGTAAATAGGACAAAACAACGGAATCTTTTCGTACACGGTTATCAACTATACAAAAAAAATATGGCCAAAATTAGTGGTAATTTTTCTGGTATGTCCGAAAATTGTATTCAACGCCAATACTATGAGAAATGTATTTGTACATATAGAAATAGTTCAATCTGAAGGATGCCATGAAGATGTATTACTTTATATATCACAGTATAGCCAACTGCCTGGTAGCAGCCTGTCTCGTTCGTCACAGCGCAGTGATTAGACTGTACATTTGTAACAAAATGCTTTGCGCCGTAAATTCGAAGCGACGGCAATCGACCGCACATTGAAACCGAGCAAAACTGGATTTGCGGCGAAATACTGTCTCCGTGTCCATTAATCGACTAATGTCGGTTATACGCAGCTGGATATTACAATGTTTGTTTATGTCTGATTGAGAACTCAAGTAGTTTCCGTGAAGCTTAAACATTTTTATATGCTTAGTAAGTTATGAGGTATGTTGAAATCGTTTCAAAGGTCTTTAAATAGTTACCACACCGATTTTATAACTTAGTTAATAGTCAGTTAAGAATATAGTTAGATAAAAAAACGCTTCTGGGTCTTGATTGTTAATGATGTCGCAATTGTGTTGATATATCCCCATCATCTTCCATATAGGGAATCTTAGCGCAGTGTTATGAATTTATTTTTTAATTTTATTTATTTAACGTTTGTTATATAAATGTATAAAGGACGAACTAAATGCTTAGAGACATCCTCCACTAGGAGTTTAAAGAATGTGGGATAGGCGAAACACACAATCATAATAGAAAATCCAAATGTTTTCACTTATGTATGTGTTCAGTATTAAGCAATAAAAAAATAAACGCTCACACATTTTTAATCTCTCACAACCCAAAAACAAACATTACAAACACATAAATGCCCACTCGGGCCGGAACTTAAACCTTGACACCATCGTTCGGCGGGCAGGGTCACTAGACTAATTTGAGCTATAAGATCCTCAAAAGCTATTGATAGTTGTCATAACAAATGAAAAATATGATATCATTATGATAATGATAACCGTAAAATAATTTATTATGACGAATTCTGCTGAAATAATTAAACATAGGTATTGTTAATTTCGGTTGAACTCTACTCGGTTCTAAAGTATTAAAGCTAAAAATTGGAATTGTAACGAATTTAGTTTATAAAGTTTTCAATCAAAAAATGTAAAGTTAAATAACGATGTCCTGTTATGATCAGATAAAGACTGAACGCTCATATCATATATTGCTGTGTATTATTGACGCAAATACCTAAGAGTCCGTCGCCCTAGCCTGTGCATTATAACGGTAAAGGTACGGCTACATCGTTTCTGATTTTAATACTTATATTCTTCTTAGCGATTATTTCTTTCTCTTAGTCACCGCGCTTCAAAAGGCACGGAAGCCGTCGGTTTCAAATTTTATTATTAGCCAGCAGTCGTTAAGTCATGTCGAAGGCATTTGATTGGTATAAAAACTTCCGACAATTGGATTGGTCACTAACCTTTCCACCGATTCGCACTGGATTAGCGTGATGGACGCTCTAGGCGTTTCCGATAACGAGCAGAGCTCCGTCTCCTGCATTGAGCTGCTAATGGATTGAAGCCATACTTTAATATTTATGACTTTATTTGACAAATAAATGCCTGAGGCCCCCTGAATGCCTGAGTCCCCCTGAATGCCTGAGTTCCACGCTAATGCCTGAGTGCGAACTTTTTCTGTCTTGATTGTGACTGCGATACGTAAATTTATTTTACGTGTAGGTATATGTTTGTCATAGTAATTATTTATTCCTATATGTATCTACTGCAATCTTAAAATAGAATAAATAGTTGTTTTTTCTTTTTCCAATGAACATGCTGAATGCTTATCGTTTTAACGGATGTTGTACCATTTGCTTCAAATGTGATGTTGGTACATATAGAGAATTAAGAAACTTCTCCATATCCAATCTAATTATTCTGTTAATACTTTAAATGGTTTTTGTTAAGTTCAGCACATTGAATATTTTTAATAACTTTTGTATGCACAGTAAATGTTTCTGAAATTTTCGGTACTCGCTGTAAATGTATTCGTAGCCTTATCACAAACAAGGAACATTACCGCACCCTCCTAGGAGATTGACCTCAGAATGACCAACATATTTTATTTCATTGCAACTAGCAACGGACTACTACTATTTCTCTTTTATTGCATGGGAACATGTCAAATAGACCTTACTGCTAAGAGTTTTGGAACGAAAACAGCTCGACGAACGAGACATTCTCAAATTCTACGACTTTTGTTATTGTGTTCAATTCTGAACATCTATTTTGATCGTACGTTTTGAATATCACTTTCACATGAGGGGAATATTAAAACATATTATTTAGCTGTTTTATTCAAGCCATAAATAATTATCTAGATTTAAATGTATGTAAATGTAAAGTAATAGATGTAAACTAGATGAATATTAACAAGTATCCACTGACTGCTTGGACACGAGTTTGATATCTAAACATAAGTGGGAACTGTACTGATTGAGGCGAAATAAATGACTCATTGCCGTTCCTCCATCGTACGGCGAGTGTCCATCCTTATGTCATGAACATCCCGCCTATACGGACGACGCGGTTTGCGTCGTCATTTGTTATGCGAACTGCAATGAACTGGAATAGCTTGCCCGCATCAGTGTTTCCTACTACATATGATGTGAAGATAGGAGAGTGAATAAGTTTATATGAGTTAATGCTTAGCATCTTAGAGTTCATCACCTCTTAACATCAAGTGGGATTGTACTCAAGCATTAACTTATTTAATGTAAAAAAAAAAAACTAGTTGAAGTTATGGCGTAACAAAAAGGTTTCGAGAAAAAGCTATTTTAATAGACATTTCTGAAGATAAATAAATAAATGACCACCTACTTATGAGATGAATATGATGGTAAGTCACTATTAAAAGGGTATCGACAGGCAGGCTGAAGAAGTGTACAAGTCGCTGGCTTACCAACTATGTAAATGAAACACGAAACATTATTATAAAACCTTCATAGTTTATTTTCCTATGACATTTAGTTGCGACAACACTCGGCTTTGCTGACTCTGTACCTGGCTCGAAATATCTTTAGAAAGTATAAAAATAGTGAATACTCGTAACCTATAAATATTAGCTCTGTAAGTTTATATCAAAGTGATATCATATAGATGATTTTGGCGACCAGACGCTACTCATCGTTACTATATGTAGATAACTTATAAATGGACAAAAGCCTTGGTTAACTGTTAACAGAACTACCACATATTGTTTAATGCTTAATTAAATTAAATTAAAATGTTATAATTTTCAAACCCAATCCATTTGTGAAGCTATATTTTCAATTACCAACGCCAATATTATTTGCAAGAAGCAAATTGGCATTGGCCCGCTTGGAGCTGTTCATCGATAAACGAAGTTGGAGACAGTGTTTCGCCGCAAATCCGGCTCTTCGGTTCCGTTTGCGGTACAAATGCTGTCGTTCCGAGCTTGTGGTTAGCGCTTAGTCTAACGATAGCCCGCTATTAGGTATGGACTGCATGCAGCGGGAGATTCGTTGTGTTATGCTTCTATGTCACGATCGTCTGTCGCTGGTAGCTGATATCCTGGGAGCAGTTAAATTTTGACAGCGATTTTTTCCAGGCATTACTTCCGATAAATTGACTATTTCTTTTCGGTTTCTCAAACCGCAAAGTGTGGTACGTAGAACTCACCATATTCCGTGAGTGATGAGTGTGAGGTCTGTGTCTGCCCATGAATTGTTAATGGGATGAAGGCATTTTATAGAAAGTGATTTGTCCAGAAAAAAGGCCTGTGTTTTAACTGCTGTTAAATATAGACGTCATACATAAAATAATTCTTATTTTCCGCATTTCCTTATTTCAGTAATTCGTTAAGCACATCAAAATAATGTTGTACTTAACCGTTCACGTTTGTTGATGTATTGATACACTACATTTTGGAGAGTTGTTTTTCTCGTAGTGGTGTTAGTACGGCGAGCATGTGAACTTGGTCATCAAATTTGTCGTTTTTTTCTTTTTATCGTTTCTCGTTAATTTATTGTGGCGAGCATATTGTCGATAAGCCTGGTGAATAACTTAATGTAATCATACCCAGGTATGGGTTTTGTATGCTATTGTATGCTACTTGGGGGAGCCAAGCATACAGTTCACTTCCTCACAAGGTGCTTTGGGTTTAGTGACTAAGTATTACGGTATTAGATCAGCCCGAACAGAAAATTAACAATTTATGTAGTGTTGCCGTCTAAAGAAACGATTGATAATGTCATAGGAAATTGTTACCTTAAAGTTGACCCTAAAGTTGACATGTTAGGCTTTAATTGGCTTGGAGGAAACAAAGCCGTTAATAAACCGCAATGGTTTTTAATAAGATTCTGCGTTTTATATGCTATGTCTAGTTTACCCCTAAGGGCATTAACAGACTTAATCTTGTCTTAACAGAACTGAAAGCATTGATCAAATAGATTGAAATGATGTAATCTGGGCTTTAAATCAGCATCCAATGTACACAATTACTTCGTTAATATTTTAAGTAAAAAGAGGCACAACTATCTCCTTTAATACATGAACAATTTTAAATAGAAAATTCTTACTAACTCTTAAGTTCAACGTTTACACAAAATTATGTTACGTTAGTAACAGAAGGTAATCTGTTTGGTAAAATAAATTACATCATCTTTTACAAGAAGATACATTTAATAATTTTCTAGTACGTTACCGCACCTTATGTGTTTACAAATAGAGTCGAATATCAAACACGTAGTAGACTCAAACACTAAGAGAATGTTTTAAATTTCGTAGCTAACGCCAAGTAGCTTTTACAGTTTTATTTTTATTTCTGAGTGTTCTGTAAATAGAGCAGAATCTTCCTTTGAATTAATTTGCTCCGTATCGTATTTACTCTGGTTTCTTGTAAGTGATTCTTAATAATAATATTTATATACATGTAACGTTATTTACATTGCTAAGAAGATTCGAGTACTCTGGAAGTATTAAGTAAATTGTGAAAAGGGATGAAATGTTCGTAATATTTACCGTGAAGCTTCAAGTAATTGCAGGCCGAGTTATATTGATATGAGAGACGTATTTCATAACGTGAGGTTTAGAGCTATATGTATGCCGAAAATGAGACAAGAATCCATATGTCTGCATCTCAGTCTGCTTGGTTCGGTCGATCTCCTAACGCTAATAAACGCATAACTAGTATCCTTGACCCTATACTTGAAACAAGTGAAATGTATAAAGATAACTGTTTCGTAATAAAATATATGTATATTAGAAAAACGAAACAGTGGAATAGAAAAACAAATGTCAGATATTCGAGGACCCCGTAGTCCATTGGTAGTGACATTGCCTGCCGACCGAGATGTCTCAGATTCGACAACAGGCTGGGACAGACATTTCTCATTTCTGTTTCAGATAAATATTCGTCATTTCATGGGTATTGGTGATATATTTTTGTACATCCATGCCACCCGCAACACAGGGAATACTAGTGCATGTGTTTGAGTGTGTGAACGTTAAATATGTTTTATCTACTCCCATGCTTTAAATCCTCTATAAAACATTCTGAAACAGTTAGTTTACTGCTAACATTAAAACAGCCAGTCTTAGTAACCTAATATCATAAACACACATTCGTGTTTTAATACCCATTATTATACAACAGTTGCATAAATAAGTTAACGTATATACGCTAATATAAGAAGTTTATGGTCGTGGGGATTCATTAAGTGCACTGCAAACGACTCGAATAGCTTGCCTCTTGAATCGGTGTTCCCGGCTTCTTATGATGTCGGAGTCCTCAAGGGGAGAGTGCTTAGTATAAATTAGGGCGATTAAAATCTTAGATTTCATTACCACTTATCATCATGAGATTGTTGTCAATCGTTAACTTATTTTATGTACAAGAATTATACGTATACATATATCTGCTGAGGCTTAGTCTTGCACCAGGGTCCCCTCACTGTTCAGTTGCCAAAGAGCAAACGATGAACCTGTATTCCGAAGAGCGTCATGTCGCAGCACCATTTCACCAAACGCTTCTAAACCTTATTGCGATATTGATACTTCCGTAAAAACAGGGAACAGCCGTAAAAAGACAAAAAAAAATAACGCCGTTAAAAGCTAGCAGGAGCTTCATTAAGAATCTGCTCTGATATTAAAAAACAACAGATTTCATAATCGATCGAATAACGTCAGGCGATACGGAGGGAATGACTCCTGTAGTCATTACCATGCACTCGCCAGGAGATTGAAAATTTAATGAGTCATTTTGTCACTGATTGCTTACAAATATGATTTTTTTTAATGCTTATATATGCTTTGAACACTTGAACTCAAAATTAAGTGATCCAATTCCAGCGGAAATTAATGAAACGGAAGTTAATAAATAAAGCATTAGAATTCCTTGCAAGGTGTGAGATGGACACGCACAAATGAGATATCAAAAATAACCACGATCCAAGAACAAACAGTACCTTACAATCTGTCTCCGCCAGAAATCGAACCTCTCAGCAGGCAGGGTCGGGGACAACGGTGACCAGTGTTATGGATGTCTATGGGCTGCGGTTATCCTGTCTTAATCGATGGTCCGTTTGCACGACAGACAAAAAATACGTATAAAGAAAACAGACGAAAAATTTTTCATAGATAGGTACGATATTTATCAATATCTCAATGTTCCATATTGGCAGTGATCAAGGCAACATGCTTCTTAAAAGAGCTTCTTAGTAAAAGGATGTATTCGATGAAATGGTGAATAATTTTTACACTGAAGTACCCTACAGTTGCTATGAAGAGTTCGGTCACAGACGGGAACTCCATTAGTGAGCGTTGGACGGAGGCCAGGCTAGACAGTACAAGCAGGTTTTTAATTCCGTGCTGGAATAGGTATAGACTAGAACTCCTTTCGATAATTAAAAGATAATTTTCCAACTGAAACAGGGTCTTATAGCATGCATGTGTTATAGAGTAAGTTCGGTATCACTTAATCAATTGAGGTCGTAATATTTTGTAGGGAATAGTAGGATTCCATAGTTAGGTCTGTACATAAGTTATTCTAAATTATTTATTATAAAGTGATCTAATTAATACTTACGTAGCACATCCATGTATGAAGGGCCATCTAGTACTAATAATGAGTGTAATCAAGCGTGAATGTAAGGTAATTTTTTGATGGTTTCCACTTAGGCAGGTTTTTTATAATTTGATACTTTGTATATTTTATATTTCATGAAATAGATTAAGATAAAATGTAGCATTAAAGAGCTATTAAGGTTTTTTTTATATGTTGAATGTTTTTTGTAGCTATTGCATTAAATTATTAATTTTTAATTTTTAGTTCTGATGCTTAAAATAATAAAATGGTTTGATATAAAGATATAAATATTCCCAATAAAAATGTAAAGAATAGGATTGTTTCACATAATAGTAGTTCAATGTACGAATTATAATTCGCGAATTGAAGCGTGGCGTGGGTGAGTCTGGTCAGACTATCAATTCTTAATCATAATAGACTCCGTACGGTTCTAGTGACTTCGTATTTGCTAGTATTTTTATGTCTGATCCTGAAGTATTTAAATGCTTCTGCGCATCAGATCACAAGAATTTGCACTTATTTATATCTTTCAATAAATATGAGATTTTGGTGCGATTTTTAGAAATTATCTTCTGGAATGTTCATGATAATTATCATTCAATTCGAAACACTCACGGCCACTTAAGACCAGTAAATTGAATGTGCTCTTTCAATTTCGTTTGTGATTCATGTCAATGTCGTACAATAATACAATAATTTAATAGTACAATAATTTACATAATATCTCATGTAAGTATTATGTTATGATTTTAAACTTATATTATAGCTTTCATTATACATTTTAACTGTAAGGGGTACTCACAATATTTGTGTTTTTACAGGCTCGTGTGTCATTAGTGTCTGACAATGTCAACTGTCTGTTTCTTCCTTTATTATTCATTCTGGGCCGAAAACGCATTAGTGACGCCTTTGGTGTTACTCATGTCCATGGGCGACAGTGACCACTAACCATCAGGTGACTCGTCTACTCGTTTGTCGACTATTCACATAAAAAAACTGTCAAGAGATTCTTCACGCCACCACAGTCTTGCCGTGACCATGACCCATGTAATTGTGTTAAAATTTCGGTAAAGTACACAAAAATCGTGACCCGTTACAATTAAAATGTTAATTATTAGTATTTAGAAAGGCACTTCCAGCATGCTAAAATCTGTAATAAAGCAGACATGTGCTCAAAAACACGAATTAAAAATTGTTGTTCACTTCAAGCAGTATGCGCTAGATGTGTGAAATAATTGAACTTCTACACTTTGTTCTGAAGCTTTTGAAGTTGTAAATAACTGGTACTCATACGAAATAAATTTTAACTTTTCAGATTCAATTTTCTTTATTCACAGTTTTTATTTAAATAAAGGTTAAACAAATTTTATTGGACTAATTACATAAAAAATATATTGTTGATTTTTTACCTTCTGGATCTTCTTAACATGCTGTAATATAGGTATGACATAGAAGCCATTTAAACTATGTAACAAATACTCTCGGTATTTGTCAGTTAACTTTATTAAAGTTTAGTACATTTCAGACGTCGGAGAGACATTGGCTGCCTCTGCGTATTCTTTAGAATTAATTAATTGTGAGTGCTCTGAGGAACTGTCATCTTTCCATAATTATCCTTTTGCCGAAGATTGAAATTCCATCCACATTATCTCGATTCGTGGCGATCTTCAAAAGTCTGATTTATGCGATCTTTTATACCGCGCACGTGTAACCTGTGGAATAAGCTTCCTTCGGAGGTCTTCCCGGAGCGTTATGACATGGTATTCTTCAAAAAGGCATAAAAGAACTCTCTTTTAGGGCCAGCGATGCATTGGCGATTGCTCTCGGGTTGCACAAGTCAATAGCGACGATGATTGATTAACATCAGATGCGTTTGCTTTTTCGTTACTCCTTAAAACCACAAAAAAAGTATATGCAATAAAGTAGGTGAAAATATACTATAGTACACGGCGCATGTAGTAGTAACATATGTGGAGGGCCTACGTTTCATTCGTAGGTGGCGTTCGCGACTGAATGAAAATCTGTTGTGTGCAAAATTGAATTTTTTTACAAAAATACAGTGTTACTATTAGAAATTTCAATTTTTGTTTCATACTTTTTAATGCTTAGGACCTTCTAACATGCTGTAGTTTTCTTACACATTAAAGTTGCTTTCATAATTAAATATCGGATTTAATTAAATAGTCTACGGGAGAACTACAATATCCCAAATGTATTTAAAAGATAGAAATCAAGTTATTTAAAAATTACACTGATATATACAAAATATTTAAAATGTACAGTTATTGGTAACGTAGAGCTATAACAAGTAACAACTTTTGTTCAACATGTTCAAAATTGACCTGTGATAGGTGGGACCGTTCTCTATATCCTCTTCGTTGTTCAGCGCCGTGCAACACGAGCAAAAGAGGTTGACTAGTCAAGGATAGATTGTAGTATTTACAATACTTACATGTTTTTATATCTAGTATTTTGGCACTCGCATAGTTTGTAACTCTTATACTACTCCTTTGGTTAACTTCTTTTATAATTTCCTGTATCTTTTATCCATTTATTCTGTAATTTCTTTATATATTTTATAAGTTAAATGTTTTGTTATTGTTGTCAAATATTTGACAAA
>PDGT01000019.1:2908748-3034295 GCA_003671415.1 Megathymus violae
CTCTTTAGTTTCTTAATCTTGTAACTACTGTATTTTAGTCATTGTAACCGCCAGGAAGTCTTAAATACATTAAATCTTCTTAAAATATCTACATCTTTAATTTTAACGTTACAAGATGGAGTTGCTAACACTCAAAAACATCAAAAACTTGGATTTGCCTCTAACCGTTTTCGTAAACCCCTAAACAATCCAACCTATATATTGTCATTGAATAAAGAAATGATAATACAGTTATTAATTTTTTTGGCTCAGTAGTTGGCTACTCGTAACTCCATAAAAGATCTTTAATTCGCCACGGTATCGATATCGGTTAATTTAGCTATATGTCCAATGCATTTCTGGTTACAAATGCCCCGATGAAGTTCATATAATTCGAATTTCGAAACCATTATCTCTTTGTACCAAAAGCTCGCACGAGTGTTGTACACAATGGGGTTACTCTTGTTTATGATTATGATAACAGTACAATTGACAGAGATTTACTCGTGAAGTCTTTATAATAATTGGATTATCTTTTATCATTCACTTTTTTGTCGTTAAATACATTTCAAATATTTCTTATGTGGTTGTCTTAAAATACCTATGTTTTGTTGGTATAATATTATTCCAAATATCTATGGCTAATTGTGAATAAGTTGTGTTGGAGGATGTGGATGATTCAGTTGAGAAGTCTTATGTCATCGGAAGTTGAATCGGCTATAGGCTTCAGTATAATGATATTTATAATATATTACATAGGGTCACCAGGAAAACACATAAATAAGTGTACCATTTGGGGAACCAGGGTTCGATACGAAATCAAATCAGTTATTATTTAGCTTTGTTGAAGGGCTCTTAGCAGTGTTAAATACCTCGGCCACAGACTCGTTCGCAAATGCTTATCGTAAACCGTATCGCTGGACATTTTCTATATTTTATATAAATATTATAATTACCTTCCAATTACATATCAATCATTATGAGTAAAATATATTGCGCCCCAAAATGCTCGATTCAGATATGACTTAATACAGGAATTCTTGTCCGCTGCCTCAGGCGGCGAGTAATAGCTAAAGTTTGACCGAGACCGACCCGCATGCCGTGTTTTGTTCGTTACCAAAATACAACGTCAATATGGAAAATTACAAACTAAACTTTTAATTAGTTCAAGAAGTAATCAGTTTATAAATAATCACATAAGTGCGTACACTTAATTTAATAACGCCCATCGCGGACAAGCATATTAACGTAAGTTGACAACTTTACCAGCAACATTATCAACAACAACAACATCGTCTAAATTGACACTAACATGATTTTTGTATCTGAGGTCAGGCAGTTAATGTCCCATAACTTGATATCATATATGCCGTATGTTCTCATACAATATTTCTTAATACTTGAATTCGCCAGTGTTTGAGAATATGTACGTGTCGTTCACGATTGAATGATTCAAAAGATCCGGATCGTAAGAGCTGTAGAAACGATGGGGGTCACTATTGCGAAAATGATTCGTTCGTTCAATACGATTGTGTTGACCGAAGTGAAAAGAAAATTGTTTAATTTATTAACAATACGAGCCAAGAGCTCTGGCGCGCTTTCGAGTACGTTGGTTCCGATCGATGATGTTGAACCGTATCGCTCGTTCAGTAATCTGTAATAGTATTTATTCATAAAACAAATATAGTTGAAACAAAGATGTGGATTTCGTCATTTAATTGTTTAAGGCACGTATTACCCGAAACAAACCGCAGTATCAATGATTGAAACATGTGAATACTATGACCCAGTGACCTGCGATCAGTAAAAAAAATTAATTTCATTTTGATATAATTTAATATATATAGAAAACATATAGTATATAACTGTGGCCATACCCAAATTGAACCAATCAATCAATTGAACGGTTCGAAAGAGCCGAATCGTTTTATAAACCGGTCAGTAAAGATCTGGATGTTCGAAAGTTATTAAACGATATATTCCTGTTTGAGATACATGTATTACTATAGTGATAGACCATGGAATAAAGACGTAGCCCTGTTATTATTAGTCTTATTCGAAAGCTGCCAGTCAATCATCGCATTATAAAATGAGGGCTGTACAAGCATTATTTACATTCCTCTAAGATTTAGAGGTATAATGGCAATAGGCAAATCATATACGTAGATATCTATCTAACATGTGCACAATTTACGTTATCTGACATAAAAGAAAACGTTGAACGATGTCAACGACTCTTCAAAAAGTGTCAGTAGATTGAATTAATGAAACCAATGGAAAACTTTTGAATGCACATAGTTGAGGGCTGACTAGAGAGCTATTTATTAAGGTCAGGTATGTCCAGAGTCAAAATACAGGTAATATTATATATATATATATATATATATATATAGGCCTCCCTCAAGCATCTCCACGACGATCGGTCCTGCGCTGCCCCCAACCAGTGGTTACCCGCATAATAAAGGTGGATAATAAAGATAACAATAAAATGGATAATAATAATAATAATAATAATATGGTGGATAATATTGGTGGATAATTAATAAAGTAAAGAAATTCTGAAGCTTTTCTTAGTTGTTCCCAATTGTACATTTTGTTTTGTTTTTTTATCTCTACCGCTCCATCTTGCTCGACGTAATCATTTTTATATTGTATTATTAGTTGGGAGGTAATTTAAAAGCAATAAATTGCAAGTGCCTTTCTTTTGTTGATTAGATAAAAAATAATTTGGTTGAATTATTATCTAAATCTACAGCACTACTACAACACTAATAACGCAATAGGCTACAGAAACCAGCCTGCTTGGTGGCAGGGCGTTGCGTATGGATTATATTAACAGTATTATTATTAAGTAATTAATATTATTACTACTATTATTATCTTTACGTGAAGCCTGCATGTCTAGCTACCACCCTCCTGCTTGAGTCAGCCGCCAAACGACTCGTCGTGTTCTGGCTGGGGGCTTGAGAGCCAGTACCATCTTTCTAACCTTCTTCTCATTTCCTTGCCGACAACGCGTCAATGATACTTTTGGTCTTTTCGATGTCCATGGGCAACGGTGACCACTTACCATCAAGTGGCTCGTCTGTTCGTTTGTCCGCTATTAACATAAAAAAAACAATTATTATTATATGTTACTTTAAATTTTGTACTAGTTCTTGTGGAGTGATGTAAGTATCATAGACAGTCATATGAATACCAGATTACTATAATGTGATGAAGTCATTTTGTTAAAAAGTTTTGCCATCTTACATATGACGTATAATACATGGATTAGCTACGTATTACTGAACTACATTTAAATATACAGGAAAAAATCATATGGAAAATATTAAGAAACAAACAAGCGAATTGTTGTTCGCGTTTAAAAGAACAGCGCAAATAAGTTATCGTAAACGACTTTCAACTTTTTGCCTCTCGCAGAGAAAGTAGCGAAATATTGGAAGAAGAAAGAAAAGATAACAAAATAAATCACTCCCGATGGACACAGCCCGAACAATCCGATAACTGTAAAGCGCTTGCTCACACCGAGGGGACGTATCAGCTTATCGCTTGACGACTGAAACTGCACTTCGAGCTATTTGTCAAACTTTCGCCACCGACAAAAATACAAGCAAGCATCGACCAGTGAGCATTGAACCCTTGACTCTTTCGAATAGCATCAACCTATGGCCAAGTTATACAAAACTTGGAAGACAGCGGTTCTTATTAAACTGGCGGTTTATTCGACAGATTGTGAGTATCTCATCTCATGTATAATTCAGAAACGACGAGTTTGAATCGCGTAGGAACTTGGACTGCGTCTGTGATGCATTTTGTTGTCCCATATGAGAGATTGCCGAGAATAAATGAATATTAGATGCCGATCGCGCTTCTGTGTTTGTAAAAGTTATTGCATTTACATTTAGTAAATGTTTATTTCATTTTGTAATTTTATGGTTTTTAATACTAACAGATAGACCAAATTGAAACTTTCAATAAATCACCGTTACGGAATACTAAAAAACAATAACAAAAAAACAACCTGTTTAGACTTGTCAACTGCCTTAATGTTTGCTGATTCAACCAATGCACGATTCTTGTATATCATAGGGATATGCTTAACATAAACTAATAAAAATATTAATAACACTTGCAGCGCTATGAAAGCTAAACGTTCTCGGAATTTTATCTCACATAACGTAGACTACCATCGGCATTTGTTCCGTAAAACACAGAATTATTGGACTTAGCGAAACGAACATCGCATAAAACGTTATAAACTTAGTAGATATTACGCAGTGAAAAAATCATAAAATTGTATTACAAGTAGCGTTTAAAACATTTGATTAATATTGTTAAAATCTATTACATTAATCTTCGTCAGATGACTGTACGTTATCTATAAGTTTCCAGAGACAGATTCGTCCCTGCTGAGAAGTTGAGACTGGGACGCACTCGGGTTGAACAAAATTGTTATTTAAATTGGTCAAGAAGCAATTAAAAACAAGATAAGCCCAGAGATAATAAAACCTCCGTACAACTTTTAATTTATCCAGAAACTTGAGATTAAGCTACAAATGAACCACGCTGCGTTGTTTTTTTGTCAAGTTTTCTATTTGCTGTGGTTGCCCGGGTATTATTATCCTCATATCGAGATATAAATAAGTAAAGACAAGACAGTTGGGTACCCTTTACTCGTTTTTATCAACCATTTTTTTTGTTCGGTGGATATTTACAAGATTTAGTGCTATGAATAAGTAACAAGTAATATAAAAAAAAAAATGTAATTCCTAATTTTATTAAATAATTACAATTAATATAAATATGTTAATAAATCTATATCCTGCTACATATATTTTCATTTAAAAGATAATATTTTTTCCCCATATAAAACTAAAATGACTTAATTGAACAGTACTTACATGCAATGCCATCTATGCAATGTATAGGTATTAAGATTAATGCTACTAGTTTAACGAACTAATACCGTAGTTCCAGTCTTGCCGATGTATGTCGCAATGAAAGGTTATGATGAAATTAATTAATTAAATTTAATTAATGAATTAATATTTCAAAAAACATCAAGTGTCACTCCCAGTTAAAAAAAAAAATTGAACTTGAGTGGGTATATATATTAAGTAATTTATTAAAGATTGAAAAGTTGAACAAGATATAAAAATAAATAAATATATATATATGTATTTATATATCTTGTTTAACTTTTATATAGATATATATATAAAGGCAGCGTGTAAGCTAATAGGAATTTAAAATGAACTTTATTTAATTTCGACCGCTACGCAAACACTACTATAGTACTCTCAAATACACTCTCAAAATAATGCTACAATAAATGCAACTATTTGTAATTTGTTACCCGAAATAATGTTAAACGTGGATAAAAACAACCTAGTTTCAGCTCTATATTTGGATATTTCCAAAGCTTTTGATTTTGTTACTCATGATTTACTTTTGGCAAGTTAGCATATGGCATAAGGGACAAAGTTCAAGAATTGGCAAAAAAAAAACAAGCATGAATGTGTATATTAATCTAACCCTCGAAATATAGGAGGCAGTGTACCGCAGGGCAGTGTACTAGGACCATTGTTATTCCTAATCTATATAAATGACTTGCCTAATAGCATAAAATATTCTTTGACTTTATTCGTAGATGACAGCTCTGTAGCATTTGCTTGTAAAGATAAAAATAACTTTGAAAGTGACATAAATAAGAATCTCAATATAATTATAAATTGGTTAAAAAGCAATAACTTATAAATTAATGTTAAGAAAACAGATATTATGAATTTTGGACAACGCCTAAGCCCATCTACGCTTTTAAAAATTAAGTATAAGGACGAAGACATACACCGACTACGGTCCCAAAATTCTTAGGATTACATATAGATAGTAACCTTAAATGGAAAACACATTCAGAGTACATCTGTAAAAAACTCAAACAGTTTATATGCCTTGAACGTGTTATCAAAGGCAGTAAGTCAGAGTATCACTTGAAACATACCACGGATTTGTATGTTCTACGCTCCGTTATAGTTTAATCTTTTGGGGAAAATCTAGAGTGTATGAAGCCATATTTAAAGCACAAAAAAGTGCTTAAGTGATATCGCAAAAATAAGCACAAGGGTTTCATGTAAAACATGTTACAAAAATCTTAGATTGTTGATATTTCCAGCTTTATATATGTATATTAAAAAGTCGTAAATTTTGTAAAAATGAATTCCATAATAATTGAAAAATATTACCTAAGCAACGGACATTAGCACCGACTTGACCACATAAAAACAAAAACTGCCCTTATCCATAGAACGAAAATATTCGGCATGTCGGCGAAAATATACAACAATGTTCCCCATGACCTAAGAAACCAGGTGAATTTAGAAATATTCAGAAAAAAAAAATAACCTGATCGACAAATATTATTATTCTGTCAAAGAATTCTTGCGTGGCAGTTAGCTACTCTTTATCTTATAAATCAAATTGCATTAAATTTAATATTTAATTTTTGTATTAATTTTATTTTTTTATTCATTAATTTAATGACATTGCAATGCTCTTATAGGGTCTCATGCTGTACTATTATTTTGAAGTCACCATCTTATGTAAAATGATGCAATATAGAATGACTATGATTTTGATTAAAAACTATGGATTTTCGTGCAGTTTTTGTCAATAACTCACAAGGTTTAGGTATAGGTATAAGGCACATATGAAAAAATTATAAAATACATGATAAAATATGTAACAAATGTTTTGGACGTATTTGGGTTACAAGTTTGTTTATAGACGTTAGTTTTGAGTGTTGCATTTTTTTGTCATTACTGATCAGTTCCCAATTTAAGTTTTAATCGAATAAATTTGCAGATACATCATTATTATTGTCATCATGCTGGTTCGTTGCTTCATTAATATGCGGCAAATGGTCATTACGCGACCTTGCTTGCTTGTTTGTTTGTTCTTCTACAATTGAGCATAGAAATATAATTCTCAGAGCTTAGTTTGGTACATAACATAACATTCACCCAGCTAACACACATATCCATACGATATTTTTCGTTACTGAGAGTGAAAGTACTTTGTACTAAAATTGTTAAGACACATAAATGAAATACAAGAAAAATTATTTTATTAAAATTATCTAATGAATCCACCATAATATCACTCAAAATTTGAATTCATTAACGAGTATTTGCGATATAAGATCTAACTTCGTAAGTTTCCCAGTACTGCATTTGAAGAAAACCGAATGTAATAGACGAACAGATTTACGAATTCTATTAAGGTTAAGTTTTCTCACTTTCCCTAACACGCATAGTGTAGAAATTCAGCTAGACTTTCCAACGATGTTTGTGACTATTGACACGCATAGCAATTAACGCTATTCAATTGTAGTACCCAACCAAATCATTCTAACTCAATTTGCCGTCCATACTTATGTGAAGCGATGTGACCCAATTAGTTCTCGGTCACACTTGGCCCATTTGATTAAGTGGTCATATCGTGCGGGTATTCCCATCACAGAACAATAAGGAAATTATGGCGATTTGATTGGATTTACAAGGTGTAACTTCGTTTTGAGAAGCTAAAAGAGATGTATATAAACCTATAGCGGAGAGTAATACGCACCTTTGTTTGCATCTTGCCGGCAACAATTAACTTTTGGTGTTATTGACGTGTTTGGACGGCGGTGACCATTTAACTCTGAGGCACGTCTGATTGTTTCTCGGCTATTGGTATAAGACAGAATGATAGATAATAGACAGGGATCGTTGATCACCACACATCTATCATACGAAACAATTGCTATTTCAACAACTATTATATAGTTTTCAAATACCCAACAGCTAGCAATGGTTTACGATACGTCATTTACTCATAGAAAACAGTGTTTCTAGTTTAAATTTACTGTGCTGTAAAAATGGTTTGTAAATCTTTACATAATTATGGCTACAACCATGAATATAGTTTCTTTGACGGCTGATTTATTGAAGCATCGACCTTTCCTTAATTTGCAGGTTTTGAATCTAGTCTTTCCAGGGACAGTTTCATGAGCAATTTAGAATTAAAATGTCCCAAGGGCTGGGGTTCCCAATAGTTGAATATTCATAATTTACAGAGAATACAATAACATCAACAAGTTTGTTGATGAAGGGTACATCGAATTAATATTAAGTGGTGTGCTAATACCCACGTTCAATGTGAAGTCACGTGGCGCTAACTTAACTAGGAAAGACTTTATAATGAGAATTCAAGGATTAACTGTGATGTGCTTACGACAACGGCTCTTCGATATCTAGACTGTGTTTAGGCTTGAAGATCTAATTTTCAGTGCATTTCAGATGCTCTTATCACGAACTCATTATACCACTTATGTTGAAGTATAAAGTACCATCCAAATCGATGTGATCTGTAAAAGGTCTTCGTAGGCTTTTTTTCACAATCATTTTTACCACGTACAATTCATTTCTGAGGTAATCTCAGAGCTTATAGCGTGCTCAAAAAAAACATGTAAAAAGTTATCTAATTCCATCAGTAACTTATCTGATGTTGAAAACAGGTATAGACGATAGTGATTACTTACCTTCAGGTGTCTCGTCTCATTTTTCGTCCACCCTTCAGCCTATAAAAAATTATTGCACTTTGAATTGAAAATCCTAAAAAATTGCGATGAATTTCATATTATTTTGGGTAGATTGTAGATTGCAAAAGAGCTAGATAACACCAGATGAATGGCTTTTAATTTAACTAATAGCCTAAAAAAGTTGTGGCAATATTTCTTAAGAGATACATACTGTGCTTCAGGGGACACGTTTAGAAATCGGACCCGGTTATTATTGTTAAATAGCAGTCTTTTGACCATGTCAAATTTTCTTTCGAGAGTCATACGAACTTTCAACTATTTGAATTGCCTCTTGCTCTTTCACCAATCCGAAGAGTTTGTTTAGCCGTTTCACAATCTGCAAAATATTGGTTGGGCCTCTTCTTACCAGGGGAAACTTATTCTGTAATGGGATTAAACCAATTATTATTCAACGGATTACAAACTTGTTTGCTATTTCGATATCAGTACAAAATTTAAAATTTAACTCGGGTAATTACAAGATGTAGCCATATTTTATATTTGAACTAACGTTAAATATCAGCTTGTAATAAGACGGGTGCACTCGGACATTTAAAACCTCGTAATCATAAATCAGCCGCCCTCCCACATCGCCTATAAAATTGTTCTTGGTTATTAAAAGTTTCGCCCCTTAATTGTGAATCCGTAACAAAATCCTTATTGAGGTTAGAGGGTCTCGAACAGGGAGGTCACTAAGTCCCATTTACGTCAGGCCCTATTATCCCTTCGGAACATAGTGCCGTTATTGGATGACCTTTAATGGGTATCACCTCGTATAGTGACCAGCTCGATAGCCGTAACTTATTACTTCTAATGTGATAGGCGAGGTCGCGTCGACTTTTATTGCGGCTATTATGGTACTTCGTTTGGAACATTTCGGAAATTCACATATCACTTATGACTGCGTATTACATGGAATTATGCTCGATCAGATGTATGATTTCGTCATGCAAAGGGTCTTCAAAAGTTGTAATAATAGTAAAGTTGTACTTGAAATGTTTACAGACAAAGATATTCGTATATAATACAATGTGGTGTTCGTATCGTTGCACGAATTCGAAGAGACAGATTCTTTTATTACAGTGTTCTAAATTAGACACTCATTGAGGGAGATTGGGGTAATATGTATATAAAGCTTGGGTTTTTAAGTGAGTACCATGTTTAAATTCAAAAATTGTATTTTAAATGACCGCATACATATTTTTAAATTAAAATGATCAAATAATTTTAAATTATATGTAGATAGTATCAGGCATTACTTTGCGGAAAATCATTGTTATTAAATTAGTATTAATTTACATACGTGCTTGCGGATTGTTGCAAATTAATTAAATTAAATTAATACTAATTTAATAATTATAAAAATATACTAAGTATAAAAATTATTTTCAAACATTCGTCGCGTAAAATATTTTTTTATGACGATTTGTGTGTTTGATACATATATGTGTTATTTAGGTGCGCACTATGTTAATTCTTCGTTGTATCACTTATTTAGTTGTTGGGGCTATTGGAAGAAATTTTATCTAGGAATAAGTGGTTCCCTTATACAAAAGTTTTCATACATATATTAATCCCTGTAATTTTGTTTTCTGTACAAAATAAAGAAATAAAATGTACAATCACTTCTATTTAAGTCATCTTTTTTATCAATAGCCAGATCGTCCGTCAACTGATTGTTAGTAATGGTTTCCTTTGATGGACATTGCATATGCATTAGGCTGCAATTACATGAGCGAAGCCTACGTCTACTCATTTATACTGTGGATAACTAATTTCGAATACCACAATTAGTGATCGTCATTAAAGTGTGTTTCTAAATATTCAATGATTTGTTTGAATTTAAAATGTACTATTATTATGAATAGATCATCGCCGAAGCTGAAAAAAGGGTAGTAACAATATCGTAATGTCCTTTATTTTTACGTTAGTATATTGAACAAACAGCCGCTTACCTACTCAATTATCCGTATTAATGCCTGTTATTCAGAGCGATTCCCTTATCCCCATGAGAGCATATTGTGCCGATGGCTACTGGTTAAAGTTGATGCTTTTAATACCTTTTTAAAAATTAAAAAATCTCATTTCCTTTTGTTTTCATATTGCACAAACTTAGGCGTTGCATTTTATCGAATTAAAATTTTGTAAAAGGGCTGAAGAATTTCGTTGCCATGTATTAGTTAGATATGAACTTAGTTACACTTGGCGAACAAAAACTGCGAATACGCCTTTGACTATAACTGTATTGAATTTCGAAATGGATGTAACTATGTTAATGACGATTGACATTTTATACACATAAGTACAATAGACGCAAAAGTTGCTTCCAAGTGTGTTGCCATGAAAATTCTGGCAGGCGTTAGGAGTCTGAATATTTTCCTTTCGTTGAAAGCGATTCTTTCCACATTTCCATTTTTTAGCCGATGATAGCGGGCAGTGGCGAGTATAGGGCTGACATACACAACCCTTGGCTGTGTTCATATCCGTTACTCTTAATACACCATTTGAACCAAGGAACTTGACTTTGCCTTGAGTCGTAGCTGCGTTCATTGGTTTTTATTAATAATAATGAATAGTAAATTAATAATTTAATTGATATTGTTATTATTTATCTCTTATTTATTGTATAATTATAAGTTTGGTTAGATACATTATTTAACAGTTTTACATAGCAATCTAAAGAAATTCTTCAAGAGTAGATTTGCATAGTTCTCAGTGCACACCTTTTGCAATTAAACTTTATTCTTCTCCAGCAAAATACTTAAATTGTAAATATACTTATTGCTTATCAAATTAAAATTAAAAGTTAAATTTAAAAAGAGCAAGTAATTCCAACCTACCTCTACAAATTAGAATCTCAAGCAATAAAAGCGTGTGGGGAGAGAAAAAAAAAGAAATTTAATCCGATTCGCGTTCTGTTAATCGTCTACAGAAACAGCACCCCACTGAACTTTACTGAACCCTACTGAAGACTGGGAAATTGCCGAGGGATTGAAATTAATGAAGTTGTTCATTAAGCTTAAGGATTGTCGCTAATGTCCAACTAAAGTGAAAGATTAGAAGAACAAATTATTTTGACACAAAAAGGACCGAAAATGATAATGGATAAATTAATTACGAATAAGCGACAAAGGGAAAATTAATTAAAATTTATATTTTGTTACTTACAACTAAATAATGACGAATTAACCTGATTTAGACACTATTATACAAAAACTAATAAAAATAAAAGAAATTGTTGTGACTTAAATCATTCAAAACGATCACTAAATGAAAGCTGTAAAATTAAATTAAATAGATAATCTAAAAAAAGACTTTTGAACTATTACATATGTCTATGTTGTCAATGTAAATAAATAAATAAATTACTAAACTAAGAAAAAAAAATCATGCCACTATTAATGACGATATTCGTCGGTCTCTTGTCACTATAGATATTAAAACAATTTTAGACCCAATTGGCATATTTCGGAACGATGGTAACTGAGGGCATGTCGTTTGTGCCTTGGAGTATGTGACGGTCACTGGTGTATGACGCAACTTGTGTTGATACACTAGCAGCAGGCTGGCGCTGCAGTATAAACTGCAGAAAATAATAAACATTATAAATGCAGGAGTCTCAGTTATGGATATTTTGAAAAGCATTCGGCGTCGAAACTCTTGTTCCGTGGAGCCTTGACGCTCATTATCTTTTCAAAGATACTTCAAAAAGGTTAAAAGGTAAGCCATGCGACCCAAGAATTGGAAGCTTTCCCACGCACCGTATAAGCATTGTTATATAACAAGGTAATGCTTCCATCATTCTGAGTACTGCACCACAAGGACCTCGTTACATACACCTATTTTGATTATTTAATTATTTCATTTTAATTTAACTTGATTTTTTTAGAAAAAAAATTAAATATAATGTATCTATATATATCATAGGAAAACCTGTATGAAAATTCAAATTACCTACTTAAATTATTGCTGGTTTGTTGGTTGAATTGCGAATGTTGTGGAGGGACGAGTGTACTGCAGCTTACACTTGTTTGAGTTATATGTATTCTCATTTACGTATTATAAATAATATATAATATAACAACAATAATTAGTTCTAAGTATTCTCGAGCACTCACTCGTGTTGGAGTTTTTTGTCGCTTCTTCTGGAACAGAACGATGTCGTAGCTTGACCTTCGAAAAGTGATTGTAAATATTTAATTTCCATTAAAAAATATTTTAATATTAATTATCACTATCTATGGTTACAATCTATTAATCGTTATTTTATTTTAGATTGTCGATAAAGTTTTCTATTCGGAGGCTCGTCGTTAAAAAAATCTAATTAAAATTTGATTTCCAATTAATTGAGCGCGATAACTCAATATTGAGTTACGGTGTATTTCCGTACAAACAAATTATGTTCCCCTCAATACCCAAATCTGGGATCAAAGCTCTCTAACGTAATTAACTTTTTTATTTTTCTACGAACATTTAAATATTTCGTATTTCGGTACATTTTTAATTAAACAAGTAACAACAATATAAAAGTATTTTATCTATGTATACTACAATAGTCTACGAGTAATACCTAATATAGTAATTAGTTAACAATTATTTACGTTTGGTTTTGCGATAGCAACTCTACATATCTACTAGTGATTGTAATCGATTGATATACTTACTCAATACATTTATTTTTAGTAGAGACGACATTTCATAGTTTCCGACGAACATTCACCGAACAAGGCATTAAAGTAATAGTAATAAATTATAACAAATTATAACGATTTGGAATTGAAGTTGAAACAATTTTATAATACCATCGACTTTTGTAATAGTGTTAGGCCATTATTTTCCAAAAACACTATATTAAAATGTTCGCCGCTCTTATTGCTCACATCGAGTTTACGAGTCCCAGTAAGTTAATCCTGCTTAGTACGTTTTCAGCCGGGGCACAGCATTTTAATAACAAAATTTCATTATCGCGGGCTTTACCAAATAACTCGTGTAATGGGCGACACGCTGCGTTTTCGCAAAACTATTCACTAACACTAATTCTATTGGTATGGCGCTCTTACCGATACGACTTTATTATCAAAAGGCGCAGAATTTAATTAAAAAAGATATAAAATTCTTTGAACCTGAGTAAAATCGACTCTACTAGATCTAATATCAGTCTGGTAGAATAATCCAAGCAGCCATGTAAACAGGACATATGTTCAGGTACTCAGAAATGAATATTAATGATTTTTAAAGCAAATTTTAATGAGTTTCAAAATTATAAACTTGTCTTTTAGACAACCTTGTAGTATCATTGGTTGTGACCCAGCCTACAGAGGGTTACTTCCTGGTTTTGTATTTTGGCTGGGCAAACAGTTAAATGTTTGATGTTCGTGACATATCATTTGGTATCACTATATTATCATCATCAAAAAATTTATTGGTATGGAGGTGGTAGTGACTAAGACATTTTTTATTTATTTTTATTATTAAATTATTATTACATCGTGTTAATAGGTATGTTATGTAAGCACTTTACGTAAGCATCACTCAAAATTTATAATTGTTTTAATGTCCTTATCACGGTTAAACTTAATAACTAATTAATGAAATATGTTATGCCAAAATCGGTTCACTTGAACCGGAGTTAAATTTGCCTCGGAGAGTAAAAATTGTCTCATGTCATAAAGATATTCTGAATGAGGATTCCTTCGGATGGATGCAAACAAAAAACAAAATGCAAAGTCTTACAAAGCAGCAGGAAATTTCTTTTGGATGAAGTGTTTCGCAAAAATCCAGTTAATAAATATTATTATTTTTCAAACCTCGTTTCCCTTCGGAAACTCGATCCTTGCGTACATAACATGCATAACAATTGATCAGGCATTTCAAATATTTTCATTTTCCCCCTCACACCACGGATGTTATGGAGCTGTGTAGCCGAAACTGAAACTATCGGATATCCGAAATAGATCCAAAGCCACAAACGAATCTGATAAAAAGTTTTCGAATATTTTTGGATAGGGGCGGAGTGTAAATGAAGCGCATTGCTCTCATTTTTAGACTATTTATATTATTTACCTTTAAGGTTATGGTTTTATTCTGTGCTTATAATACCAAATAATACCTAGAAATAAAGTTAAACTGTTAACTTGTTAACATATTATTATTTTTTTAAGTCCTAGATCATCTAACTGAAATTATCCGAAACAGTCGGATAATCCGAAATAATTTCATATCCGTAACCATAACCAAAACCGGTATGATATTATTCAGATATTCGTATCTATATCCAGATCCGAAATTTCATATCCATATTTTTCAATATCTTCGTATTCAGACACAATTAAAAAGTAAGACTAATGTCAAGCAAATTTTATTCCCCATCAATCGAGCCGTCTGCCAGATTTCCGGCTATTACCTTAAAAAAAATAAACACCACGCAATCGCAATAGAATTATATGAATAAAAGATAAAAACCCAATGTTCAAAGTTTTACCAACATTTGTATGAAAATACAGTTGTGCTGAAAACGTTTCAAGAGTTTAATGCAATGCTAACAAAACAAAATGCAAAGTTTTACAAAGCAGCAGGAAAATTCGGAATATGAAGAAAACATGTACCTGAGACAACAATGCATAACTTTATGCTGTGTTTTAGTAGTAAAATATCCCAAATTTGTAAGTCAACAGGATCTCGACTGAATTTCGCCATGCTAGGGGATACTATTCTTTTTTAGTATGAAAGTTTATTTATGATTATTGTATGTATTGTACCAATTTATTATAGCTATTCTATTAATCCTATGAAAATATTGCTTAATTTATTAAGTTCATTAAGTATTTTTAGTCGCTTATTCCTCTACATCGTCAGTTTGGCGACAGTCTGACTCAAGACATTCGTTAAAGAAAAAATGAATGAAATGAATGAAAAATATGTAAAAAAGTACTGATTAATTATTATTAAATACAAAGTATACATATCGAATAGTGCATATCGATAGCAAAAGAAAGCGACAGTGCAAAATTATCGACATAATTATATCAATACAGTGTGTCTAAAGTGGCAATGTAGAATACAAAGAAAAGTTAAAATATCTAGAAATCTAGTCTATACATCTATCTATCTATATAGCGTCAATGATAATTTTTGTGTTACAGATTTACCATCAAATTTCTACCATTATCTCTCACCTGACGTCAAATGGCTACAAAAAGTTGTCGGTTTCATGATCCATTTATAATTCTGCTGAACACTTATTGGTGCTGGTCACATACTCGGCTACGTCTGAAGACTAGGATAGATCTAATAAATTGTAAACACCGCTCACTTTAATATCATTAATACCCAATATTTTAGTCTGTATTCCACGATAGAATTACTGGGTACTTATTGTCGTAGGAGAGTGGCTTACACTAAAAGACGGTAATTTCATGCTTGCCCGTTTACTATTTCTTTAGCAATGCAAATGTTTTAAACATTCAAAATATGTACAAAGCATTTCAGTTATAATAGATGAAATAGGTCAGTACAATATTAACAGCAAATAACGAAAGCCGTGCTCAGGCGCTAGGCGGCGCGGCGCGGCGGCGGAACGAGCCGTCTTGCTATTGCCGACTTATGCTGGAATATTGAAAAGCTAACGAGCTTACTTATTGTACATTTTGTAAGGCACGACTTCTGTCGAAGTTTACTTTTGTAGATGTGAATTTACACTTGCTATCGGGTTTAGGAGTATTTTGGATGTCTATGAATTATTTGACGATAGTCTCTCAACGACTTACAGCTATTTACGTAATTTTATAGGTAACTTAAATTCCACGTCACTGTAGCTGAGTTGGTATTGTAATTCCTTGCTGAGAAATGGGTCCGTGGCTTCACAGTTGAGAAGTTTATAGGTTATAAAAAGGTTTCAGCATTGCCTTTTTGATCAACAATTTGTCGAGTTGCCAATGTATATGGATTGTTATGTCAACATATAAACTGGTAGCCGGTTAGTTTTGCACCTTTGAAAGTAAAGCGAAAGTTACATGGATAACGTTTCAGTTTTTAATTGCAATTGTAGTTTAATAGTTCGAAAACTTACTCGCGTGTTCTGGTTCATGCTAGAATCTCCAATTATTCAAAGTTACGATCTGGCTTACAAAGTAACTGGTTATTTACACACAATTCCAGATGTTCAACTTATTTTTTTTTGTCCATGTATTACTAACCACAGGCAATTTAGGTACCCTAGCAAATACACAATGATCAATTATTTGATCATAGAAATAAACAAAACTATTCAAAATTTGTCGAGTACAAGGACGTCACCTCCAAGTGTGCCAAAATGACGGTATTTAAATCGACCAAGTTATATAGTTTTAAAAATGAAATATAAATTGAACGTTGACGTCTCTATCTTTCAAATAGTTTATTATAATATTAACATACATATATACACGATGAACAGTATAAAACTAATAAAATTTCTCTATTAATTAATCCTTTATTCAATTAATTTCTAATTTAAGTTACCGTAATTAACACAAATAATAGTTTAGACTGGCGTGTTAAGTCTATCGTGTTTCGCGGGAAAATTGAAAAGTTAACGAGGCTCTTCCGACCGCCTTTTGTTCTGCACTTGTCGGAACCGCTCTCGTGAGCCAATTGCCTTTAACATGAAGGCTGCAGAGTTACAGGTGACCTAGTTTTAGATTAACTTTGTGAAGAAGTTAGTTTTATTTACTAATAACCTCAGTGTAACCGTAGTGAGTCTGGATACGGATACGGATATATTAATAATACTTTATCGGTTTTGGTTACGGTTACGGTTAGGGATATGATATTAACCGACAGTTTGGGATAATATTGGTTACGGATATTAAATTATTTAGGAATCGGAGAAAAATATATAATGTATTTAAAAGGTAATACTTTAACTTTATTTCTAGGTATTATCTAGTATTACAATCATAGACAAGAAAAATAGCCTTAAAATTTTAATAATAAAAACTGTTTGAATATGAGAGCATCGCGTATAGTATATTTTGCGCTCGGCCGGAGAAAACCTGACAAAAAGTGTTTCATTTAGACTCCGCCCCTATCCGAAATTATTCGAAACTTTTTTATCGGATTCAGTTACGGTTTTGGTTATATTTTTATTCCGGATATCCGAAGGTTTCGGTTACGGTTACGGAGTTCCATTACATCTCTGATCTTTACGACCTAGTTTAAGCGACGATATTTATGTATGGTGCCTGGGTAGCTCCGAAAATTCTCCTAGAACAGTGGTTCCTAACATTTTCAATTTTGTTACTATTATCTATTAAGGAATCTAATTTTACTACCACATAACGCTGATCTATCATTTTATTTAATATATTTTAATTTTTATTATGTATTAATTCTTACGATTTTATTATCCTAGTAGAATTATTGTGACACTCTCAGGTTCGGAAACCTGGTTTTAGAATCAAACAAATGTCTTTAACGGGTTTTAGTTGCAGTGTCAGATACCTACTTAAAATGCGGATTCCCTGCTTTATTGTGGCCGATAACCTGTCGGAGATGTCTTTGGATGCCTTTCGTGTTACAACGGGGTCGGTGTCCGCTCCCGATCAGGTGGCTTGTCTGTTTCTCATTCAGCTATTGGCATAAAAAAACTTTACGAAAAGGATAATATTGTGATTATATATAATAAAATACTACTATTATCAAGGCTGCTACAAAGTAGCCGTCCTATGTAGCGTATTTAATGATACTACTCCAATAAATTGATGGAGTAGTTATAAGTAACTTAACATAAGACTGCGAATTTACAAGGCACTTATTTTTGGATAAATTTTGTAAATAAATGAGAGTTGGTATTATGTAACTATAGTATTTTGTACATGATTAAAGATAAATTTCAAGTAATAAAAGGTATAACTTTAGGCGCAATCTCTTAGAAGCCAACTTTTTGTGACGGGTCTTTCTTCGTAATTTTAGGACATAGTCTAGCTTAATTTGAGGATCCAGCGTAGTCTAGCCTCTGGTGCAAATGGGGAAATTAGTAATGGCTTTGGCCATTGATTTGACTTGTCAAGTACCGACTTCCTGGAAATGTTATTACAGCCAGACCAAAGGTATCACTGATACGTTATCAACCAAGAAATGAGAATAAATAAAGTACTGGCTCTGAAGCCCCCAGCCGAAACACGACGAGTTGTTTGGCTGCTGACTCAAGCGGGATGGTGATTGCTAGCCAGGCAGGCACCACAGAAAGATAATAATTCCAGTATTAATATGAATGATTTAATAATAATACTGATAATATAAACCTGACGTGAAGCCCTACAACCAAGGAAGCCCGCTTCTGTCGCTTCTTACAACACACTGTACTGCCGGCATGGGATTGGGGTGGGCAGTATTCTAGGCCGTTCCAATACGGCAACTTATGATTATTACATGTTCACGAGTTCGAGATAATGTTAACAAATATTTTTATATGTTAACAATCACAGTCGCACACTCCTTGATCGCAGGTATTTCGGTCGTAAAGAAACTCTTTGCTTGGACACGTTGGTGAATATTGAGACGTAATAACTGGGTGTCATAAATATGATTTTTATTGTCTAATTTCCGCATACCTTTGTGAATATATTCTTAGCAAAACGGGACTATATAAATAAAAATAAGAACTTCATTAAGATCATGAGTATTTTAAGTGGTGAAATTTATAAATTACAAACTAGCAAAATCAAGCAGACTTTTATAAATCAATTCTAAACAAATATAAGACGAAAAAGAATTGACTATTCAAAGGGGCAGAGTTTCCCCTTAATATGTTCACCACAAATATAAGTGTCTCAAGACGAGTTTTTTTTTTTTTGCGCCCAGAATATAGAAAATGGGCTACCCTCCGGAAAAGCGCGGGAGGGGGGTGGTGAATGCTCATAGCATACCAACGCAGCCGGCTGCGCTGGTTATGTGGGACTCCCGAGAAACCTAGGGGCCTACCCACTAAACACCACCCGAGTTGGCTTTGGCCTTGTGGCCTCTAAGCCTTCATCTGAAGCGACCCATCCTTAGAGAAGGAAAGGGTGCTAGCGGCAATCCCGAGGGAGCATACGCTTGTTGTTAACACTGAAGGTGTTGTCGAATGGTGAGACTATGTGGCATCTTAAGGACGCTACTAACTGTTACTATTTGATTTCTTGACTATGGTTGCCAGGCGGCGGTCCAAGTCAGAAGATATCTTGTCGGGGGGATCTGTGCGAACGTTTCTTGGCCTCCGGATTTGGTGGCCTGTAAGACTAGGGGCGGTGTAGTCCGCTGCCTGTCTGATAAGTGGATTGGTATGTTCCTCTGAGGATTTAAAGAATGTTGTACAATAGTCTTTAAAAGATTTTTGGATGGTCGGAAGTTGAAGATCGAAGTGCAGGTCGGCGTTCCTCACGCACCAGTGGGCGTTGGTTGCTCTCCTGCAAAAAATGTTTTGGACAACTTGGATGGGATGTAGGATTTTGGGATCGGCGTGTGCGAAAACAGGGGCGGCGTATGACATCACCGGCCGTATGCAAACCTTATAGAGCGTTCGCTTGCTTCTGAGGGACATCTTACTATGCCTTCCCAACAGACTGTTGAGTCGGCCCATATAGAATCTGGCGGAGTTGGTGACTTTGCGAATGTGCGGTCTGAATGTCAGTCTGGAGTCGAGTGTTACTCCTAAGTACTTGGTTGTGGTTTTCCACAGGACAGGGGTGCCTAGCAACCGGATGTTAGGTTCGTCTTGTCTGTGTCTAAGCTTGTGGTGAAAACATACCGCAGAGCTTTTCTCCGCATTGACTTCAATTCGCCATTTGGTGAACCATTTCCCTAACTCGTCAACCGAGTGTTGGAGCCTGAAGAGGACCGAATCTAATTTCTGTGATTGATAATAAAGGGCGGTGTCGTCTGCGAATAGTGATAGTTGTACGCCGTTTTTCGAGATGGGAATGTCGTTAACGTACGTTAAAAATAACAAGGGAGCTAGTACCGAGCCCTGTGGTACCCCAGCCGCTAGCGGGGTGGGGAAGAAAGTACTCCTTCGTGTCTGACACGAAAGGAGCGGTTTTGTAGGTAGGAAGCGACCAATCGAACAACGCGATCAGGCAGACCTAGGTAATGAAGTTTAAGAAGGAGTCCTTCGTGCCAAACTTTGTCGAAAGCTTTGGCAACGTCGAAGAAAACCGCGACTGTACGTTTACGTTTGGGATAAAAACCGCTTAGAATATATTCCACTATACGATGGATTTGCTGAGGGCACGAGTGTTTGGCACGGAAACCGAACTGATGAGGGATGATTAAGGGTTGACCGCCTACTGGGAAAAGAAGGTTCCTTAGTCTAGTCTGTATGACGCGTTCGAATACTTTCCCCATAGCCTTGAGGAGACTGATGGGGCGGTGGTTAGATGGTATGTTAAGAGGTTTACCGGGTTTAGGAATTCCAATAACGATTGCTTCCTTCCAAGCGGTTGGAAAGAAGCAGTGATGCAAGCAGGCATTAAAAATGAAAACTAAGGGAGAGAGAACCTGCTCGGGGAAGTGTTTAAGCGCAACGTTAGAGATGCCGTCGGCTCCTGGTGCTTTGCGGGGCTTAAGACCCCGGATGATATCTTGGACTTCGTCAACGGAAACGACGATGGGCTCAGCGGTGACTGGGAGTGAGTTCTTTTTACGGACCTCATCCTCTACTGATTCTATGTGTGAAGGAGCGCATGGTTGCGAACTGGGTGAGCATTGAGAAGCTATACTGTCAGCGAAACATTCGGCTTTATTGACGTCTTCGAAGGCGATACTGCCATCGGGGCGTGATAAAGGCGGGGTGAGAGGTTGGGCGCCTACTCGGAAGGCTTTCGCCACCTTGTAGAACGCCTGATGGGAGGGTTTGATCCCCTCCATGAGGGAGTCCCAATTGGAGTTCCTCATTTCGGCAAGACGAGAGCGAACACGTCGCTGGAGAGCGTTGGCACGCCTCATATACGTTGGAGTGGGGTAGAGTGCGGCCCTTCTAAGGGCTGTATTCTTGGCTTGAATGAGATTCCTGACATCGAGTGGTAGTTTTCGGTTTGGCACCTCGACTACACGCTCGTTGTCTCGGAGAGATGTTTGAACTAAGTGCGTTAGAGAGTTGACCGCTGAGTCTATCTTTTCCGTATTGACGAAGTAATCTGAGTTGATGGTAGCCAGTGGTGACCCGGCGGCATCGAGACCTGTTACTAGCGATTTTTTATATCCTTCCCAGTTGGTGAAGGTTTTAGTAGAAGTGGTTGTATCGGTGGCATAAGGCCCGAATTTGAGAGAGACCGGCCGTTGGTCAGAACCTAAATCGTTGAGCGTTTCGATCGCTTTTAAATTAAGCGCGACTCCTTTAACTAACGCGAGATCGATGATATCCGGAGAGTGGAGCGCGTGATCCGGGTAATGAGTTGGGGCGGAAGGACAAAGGACATCGATATCCCGTGTTTCTACGAATTGTCTAAGTTTGACTCCGTTCGCGTTGGTCGATCGGCACTTCCAGTCCGTGTGTTTGGAGTTGAGATCTCCAAATAAAATAACCGAGTCTCCTAGTGAGAGCAGGGCCTCTAAGTCTGAGTTTAAAAGCGGAGCTCCCGCCGGTTTGTATACTGACGCTATGATCAGGGACGGATGCCCAGTCAAACCTAGCTTGCAAATAGTGGCTTCTAAGTTAATGAGTGTTGGAGTCTCAATAGGGGAACAGTGGAGCGACTTTCTAAAGTAAATAAGGGTGCCACCGTTTACGCGGTTTGAGGTGCCGCCGGGGCGTCTGTCGGTTCTGTCTTGTCTGTCGTTACGTATGAGATTGTACGAGGGAATTGATAGGCCCTTGGTGTGGGTTTTAAGAAAGTTTCTTGAACTAGTAGTAAGTCTGTGGCGTTGTTGCGAACGAATTCCTTTAATTCAGGGATGTTGTTGCGGAGGCCGCGAGTGTTGAACGAGATGAGCGAGATGCCCTTAGGTTTGGTACGACCGGTGTGACAGGAAGGTGCACTAAGTGCTTGGGTCATTATAACGACGTTAATAGATGGCTGTGCTCAGCGAGCGCTAGCAGGCGCTGCTGTGGTGTGTTCGCCGCCCGTATCTTGTGAGCCAGGACGGAAATTTCTGCGATGTCGACGTTTTGAATGACGTCGTAAACGAGCTTCATGTCTTCGGCCAGAGACGACTTGCCCTCTGGTTGCGCGGTGATGGTAATACGCGGTTCGGCCTGTTTCAGGTCGCGTGGGGCGGCCGGGGCAGGGCGGGGAGCAGCTACGGTTGTCGTGGTCGTGTCAGTACGTCTCCACGAGTTAAAATGCTCGGGTCTAGGCGGCGCGATAGGCGTCCTCAGAGGAGGGAAGTTTGCTTCGGTGTTCGGCGAAGGGCCAGATTGGGTGTTTCTCCAAGACTTCCATGCGGCAGTCCTGGGTGGGATAGGTCGGGGAGCTCTGGGGCAGCCATGGTAATTGGCCGGGTGGCCGGCTTGGCCGTAGAGAACGCAGGCCGGAGGAGACTCTGAGTGCTATGGGGCTCCAGGCACTTAACGCACCTGGGGTTGGCGGAACAGTTCGCCGCTGCGTGGCCGTAGAGCTGGCAGCGATGGCATTGACCGGGGAAGCCGCGTCTATGCGGGGGCTCTACCTTGATGAAGGATAGACCACAGATGGTCATGTCGGCCCGGAAAATGTTCCGGGACACGGGCGTGTTGGATAGAATGGCAAGAGCCAGCGGGTATTGCCTACCCGTGTTACTGTACATCTTGTGCACAGCTTCCACGGGATGTCCCTGGGCGACTAAATCGGCGAGGATAGCTTCATTAGGAAGCTCGAATGGGACTCCGCGGAGTACGGCTCGCACCTTGCGCTCTTCCGGAAGAGCGTAAGTGTGGAATGGGATTTTGTTAAGAGTGAGAAGCATCGTAAGGGCACGGAAAACATCAGTGTTTGGGGAAGTCACTTTGACTGTTTCGCCAACTACTTTGGCGTGAGTATAAAAGACTTTGCTGTCGGCGCACAGCTGGGTGACTAGGAGCCACTTAGACTTATCCCGGACAAATACCGGTGGCGGGGCCTTGACCTGGGGAGGGACGGGTGAGCAACGGGATGCTGTTTTTAAGGGAGGGAATTGTTTGGAAGAGGACGGGGCGCTGGTGTCGATGGACATGAGCGGGACTGGTTGGGTGGGAAGGGAAGGTTTTCCCTCTGCGGACGCCTTCGCGGCGCGTTTTGTTAGGCGCTTAGTGCGCTTGGTTTCGACCGGCTGAAAGGCCTGGTCGTCGGACTGCGACGGCGTGACGGTTCCGTCGTCGGAAATATCTAGTGAGCCATCGGACTCGATCGGACGCTTACGCGACGAGATTGAATGTGCGTCGGAGAATTCGACGTCGTGGGCCGGTGAGGCGTCAGGGGACGCGGGTGAGTCAGTCTGTGGGTTTGTCGTTTTTAGGGCTTGGATTACTGCTTTCTCGTCTAGAGGCGTTTCCAGAAACGGAGACAGGGCTTCGAGGATGCGACGGAGGAACCCTAGTTCGGATGGATTCATCCTCCTAACAATCCTCCCTGCCGCAGCAGGGAGAGAAGCGAGAACGAAAAAACGGAATCTAGAAACAAAGATGGAACGAGCGAGACTACGAAAACAGTGACTATCCCTAACGGAAATAGCCACTAACCGTCACCCTGGGAAGGCCCAGTGCAGTGGGATCGGGTCTCCGGTGTCTCTCAGTCCGAGAGGACTGAAAAGCGCACCGGGTCAACGCTAGCTGGTTTCGTTGTCACCGTTAGGTATCCACCAACTCAAACGCGAAACGAATACTTAGTTGATGCCAACACAAAATAATACTAAAAGGCAACAATTAAGTCGCGGTCGATGCGGTATCGACGACACAAAAATGCAGTCGAAAATGAGATGACTTACTCGAGAGTATGTCGGAGGTGTCCGTCTGCTACGGGAGCAGAATTGGAAGTTCCAGACGAGCGCTCACTGTCTTATATATAGGTGCTTGGCGGTGACTGTCCGCCATCCCCTCCTCTTAACGGATGTGACGTCATTTTGTTGCTAACAATATCATATAAAAATATTTCGTCCACTTTTTTATGCTTATAATACTTTGGTTCGTAAGGAAGCATAAAGGGATTACACTAATGGTATATAGGATAGTTCAGGCCCATTACCTCCTCATATGGCCGATATGCTATAAAACTTAATGACTTAACTAAGAATAGTGACGCAGCCCAAGGCATGAAGCGTGTAGATTAAATTAGGTATCTAGAAATTACAGCATGCCGGATAATCTCTAGAGACTGAGATACTGGCTCTCAATCTATTATTATTTTTCTTCATTTTTTAAGTTATTAAAATCTAATGCCGTATTACTGTTGTTTTACTATACTAATATATATTTGTGTCATATAATGTATTTATTATGTTGATTCTTTTTACGTAACGGTTGTTTAGTCTCCTGGTGTCGTAAGTAAGATAAATATCTTAAATACAGCCTTCTGTAGTTTGAAAATTTTGTAACACAGCATATTGTGCCTATAAATGTGCATTAACGCTGTTGTTGTGAAACTTATTTGTTATTAACAATACCTCTATTTGGTATATAAATGAAGTCGTACTGAAACGTCCAACTGTCAGTTTTGTTAAGCCTCCACTGTCTGTAGTTGACACTTTGAGTACCACTGATCTACCTTGCACCGGCATTGGGCACTGTATAATTAAAATATGTAATTTTCTCTAGCCTTACTTATTTGATTTTATTGTAAGCCATGATTAAATTCATCTTGTTCTAATTTATTCATGGCATCAAGGTATTTTAATAAAGATGTTTGTTGTTGGTGAATGCCACTAAAAGGTTTTGGTCGGTATTTCCTATTAAATCTTTTATGGAGTTAGTCAGCCGGAGAATATAATGATAATTTTTGGTTGTTGAAATGTCTCATAATAATATTATTTCCTCAATGTCAGCTTTCTTCCATTTGGGTAACCTGTAAGATTTTAACTCATTAGTCCATAGCAGAGTAAGGGCTTCTTCTCGTTATAGAGGACACCTAGACTAGACTAGAGCATACTCCACGTTGCAAATACAGTGATAGTTTGAGTGACCAAGTAGTGATTCAAGTAGGTACTTGGATCTTGACCTACCTATCTCTAATATCCGATGTCTATATGATATTCACACACACAGCTACTGACGGTGGCATACATCCGATTCGATCAATTTGATTCGATCGATTATGAGATACATTCATAGAATCATTCGATTATGAAGATGTCTCGATTATAACAATTAGTAATTACTGATTAGTAGTTTGGGTGGCAGGGGCGTTCATGAATAATTCACATAACTGAAACATTTACTAATTACTATTACTGATAATCGATGACAATTTGTTACTAATTGTACTATTAATTTGTATATAATTATGTTCAGATCAGTTGTACCGGATTTAAGCAAGTTTCATTAATTCGGAATTCCTTAATCTTTAGTACTGATTGGAGACTCTAGATTTCTATAGGGATGTCCATTTAGGTTTTAGATGTAGGGTTTTAGTAATTAAAAATGAATCTCAAAATTACTAATTATAGTCGTTTACATAGTAGTAATATAAAAATAAACAACTGAAGTTAGTGTAGGTAAATTAATGTCAGGTTGTAAGCTAAATTTTATATTAAAGTATATTGTTGTAATCTGTACATTTATTGGCAACAAAAAATTTGATTGGTTATAAATCTGAATCAACATAATCTTAATTTTGAGGTTAATTTACTTTTTTCTATGTATATATAATACAGATATATATCTCAGGTATGGCTGATCTAAAGATTAGTAATACAAACTCGTTACTAACGTTTTTAGTTAATTTAACGAGTTTTTTTCTACTCCGAGTTACAGAACGCACTTATACGGTTACATATTAAACTCAAAGTTTTATCCTTAAAGTAAGTTTTTAATTACGATATGGCATTTCCGACAGTTCCGATATTCGTTCCGATGTTATTATAAATATTTACACATCTACCCATGAAAGAGCCACTAGTTTTGCTAAGTTTGAAATTTGCTACAATCAGTTTAGCCTTATTCCTAGCATTAATATTGTGAACATTATTCTTTTTATGATAACTGTCATAGTATTTTTAACGTACATAATGTTATCTAATATATATTGTGACGGAACAGTTAATATATCGATTTCTTTAAAGAGATTTCTAAGCGAGTCCCTAGGCCTGATATTGTAAATGGCGCGTACTGCTCTTTTCTGTAATGTAAAAATCGTCTCGATATATGCACCTGAGCCCCACAACAACAGACCAAAACATAGTAGGTGGTATAAACAAATCTTGCTGTTTCTACGTCCGTTAAGAGCCTCACTTTCTTAGTAACGTACTAAGTAGAGCTAAATTTATCTGACAAGGTTTCAATATGAAGACTCCATCATAAAACTGAATCTGTAGTGATTCCAAGAAATGTGGTAGAATTGACTAGTTCAAGCACTTCATTATTGTAACAATATGAGTTGGCAGTTGGCACTCGTCTAACATTTGGTAACGTGAATTTAATACATATTTAATTTAGTTTTTTCAGCGTTTAAAATAAGGCCTACTTTACATGTACACTAGTATAACAATTGAGAAATGGTATTATTTACAATGTTTTCTCCTATCTACTTTAAAAACTAAGGAGGTATCATCAGCAAACAATACGGTTTTACACTAGTACAATAGGAAAGATCATAGATATAAATTCGATCATATGAATTATATATTGATCATATGTATATATCTGTGGTCCTTGGGGGACCGCAGAATCCTTTGCGGCTAACACTCGTAGAGTCTGCTCACCCTGAGGATGCTCTATTTCGGAGCGAAACACGTGTTGGTGACGATATGATTGCATGTTTTCCATTGTCGGAGGGAGGGAGGCTCTATGCATGTATAGAAGTATATACCATCATACTTTGTGCTTGCGAATTTTTGCAAAGTAAATTAATACTAATTTAATTCATCTTGATGTTGAAATAGGTAAGTCATTGGTCAAGTTTAACACTTTAAATTTATATTCGCGTATTTCCATGTCAACTAACTGAAAGTTACTAACTATACATTTAAAAAGATTCCGCTACTGTTTGCGTACTATCAGGTAATAAACAAAGCTTATGTAATGAAGTTACGAGGGCGGACAAAAAAGCCGTGAAAATATAAGGTTATTACAGTAAACATAAATTATTACAGTCGTGAATCGCGTTTTCATCAAAAGGAGAATTAAATAGAGCTACAGTTCGCAGAAAAAACAAAAAAATGAATTTCTGTAGAAATATCGAAGAATTAATACATCTAAAAATTATGGATAATATTGAAACAATGAAGTTTTGTAATATTAAAATACAAAGAAAGACCAGTAATTTATGCTGAGCTGAACTGAGCTGATCAAATTTGAACTAAGCTGAGATGAACTAAGGAGAGGAAATTAGATGACACGAGAGCGGTACAAACGTTAAGTAATCGCGGGCAAATAGAATATTGTCGGTGAAGAAATTGATCGAATCAGATGAATCAAAAATGCATTCTGCCCCTATGACCTCAAAAAATAAAGATTATTTAAATGTTGCAGCAAAGCCTTTTCGTTAAACCTTACAATATGTTATTAAGAATGGAAAGAAACTTAAGTTTTAGGTTTGGTCGGAAAAATGGTCTTATTACCACTCATCGTACAACAATTTTTTACGAAAAGAAAAGGGGTTAAACAAACTATGTCCATTTTCCTTAACAGTCCATTATTACTTTCTAGTCCTCTCACAATTTTTAAAACGACACTTATCTACGGCTTAACCCCGTAATGAATTACGTGACGGAACAAAGCTTTCCCAAGTTGAAATTTTGGACGCTTTTGTATTCGAGGCGTTATTTAGTTCTTCCTTTTAATGATAAATAATTTTAAGCTTTACAAAGTATGCTCTCTTTTGCAATAGAAAGTCGTTGTGTCGTGTTTATTTGCTTCGAGGAGCTGGAGTTTTTAAGAAATCGACGTAAACAAACAGATGGCAAAAATGTTTTTCAGGTATGTAAATGTATGCCATCATGCGTAAATTACATAAACACTGCCACGTTGGTGGAATCTATGAAAGTCATAATAAAATTTTTAATGGTATTAAAAATGTTACCTGTATATTTCCTCGTTCGCATAATCCTCACAACTTAATACTTGGAATGGAATGTACTAATTTGCACTCTCTCCGTCACTGTGGTTGACAATTGGCTCAATTGGTATGTCAGTCAGTTGCAAAGCATAGAATTCGTAATATATTTAATTATCACTTATATTTTTTCTCTATATTGTCCTCAAAGGTGGGTGAAGTCTGTCAATAAGCAGGTGGTCAGCGTAGCGGAAACGGGCCCAAGCCCAGCAGTGGGGCAATATGGGTTGTAATAATGATGATGCCATTGATAACAGACATTCGAACCTCCTCTCCTACCCATGGGAACCTATTTTAAACCTCTGGACTGTCATTACTTTTCATACTGCAGTTGGGTGAAATAAACTAGCATTCTAAATCAGGTAAGCACATAACATTAATAGTGAAATGTGCAAGCCAAGCTTTCGTTCCGGACGTTATTTCACACGAATTTTATTTCAAGCTTTTATCATAAATGTGTGTAAAATATTTCACATTTCAAAGAATTCATTTTTCGGTGGAATTGGTAAAGGCGATTGCGGCGGATATCAAAAATTAAATTTATTACGCTTACATACATTTTTTCACGCTGTGTGCGGTTCATGCAGCACAATACGGCAGATATTTTAAATTTCTAGACAAATGGAAGAATAAAAAGAATGACAAAAAAATTTAGAAGCTTCTGTGACTAGACTTATTATCTGAATATTAATGTAATGTCAACGGAGAACTGCAAAGTCTGTATAGGCTTTATTCGCTTCATTTATCTCTTAGTAATCTGAGCTCGTTTTGTTTCGAGAAATATGGTCTGTTCATTTACAAATAGTATGCACGTGTGAAACAATTGTTACTCGTTTTTATCAGGCGTTTTTAATTTTTTGCTACTCATTTGTTACACGTTTCTTATAAATAACTTTATGAATTGTTATAATTTGCATGTGAACCCGTGTTGTAATTATTGTGATTAACGCGTTGAGACAGACGGAGACTTTGTTTTATGGTATAAAAAAAGAAAAATATATTTCTATACGTGTTTACTATAAAAAATTAATTAGATTAAGTTAAAAAAAAACAATTAAGATTGTTATTATTACACATATTCAATAATAAATATTCAAAAAATTAAAACACAAAAATGTTTGCCTGACTTTTATACTTTTTGAGTTTTTTATTGTGTATAAAATAAATAAAAAAAAAACTTAAGATAATAATCTAAAACAAGAGCACGATATTTAATCATAAAATTATATAAGCAAAAGTTTTAATCTTTTATATTGTCTGTGTTACAACGTCATAGTATCAACTATTCGAAGTTATGTTATCAATATACAGCCAGTTATAGGTAAATATACGATTCAGACCATGCAAAGATACGACGGTAGTGGTCCTGGGTTTAATCACCGCGGCAGACTTGCCCGTTTAAGCTGTCTAAATCGAGTTTCATCGCGAGGAAAGAATCCTATCGTCAGATAAAAACAGGCATTGCAAGAATATGTATTGAAATAGGTTTCTTAACAACGAAAATGTTGATAAATCGAGATTTGTGTTCGGTAATTCTGTGAATGTTTTCTCTGGAATTTTTTATAGTTAGAATAAAGAGCATTCATACGCAGTCTCACAGTAATGCAGGCGTCTATGACCTGCAATGACCATTAGTGTGCCTAAGAGCTGATGCCGTTTCATACTTCCACTTATTAAATGAGTCAGTACAAGTTTTACGATCTGAAATAGCAATTATTACTTATGATGATGTTTTTGTAATAAATATTCTTTACATTTCTAATAATAATAATTGTCCAATACTTAGGAATCATTCGTCGGCTACGCTACCGAATATTTAAAGCCAATAATTGAATATGAGGATAAATAAATCAATTAAATTATTTCACCGAATGCTCCGTCTAATGGCTCGGGTATCGGAGTGTTTGCCGACCAGTCTCTGTGATCCCCTCTTAACTCCCAATTGTTTCGAGACTGTGTTCAAATAGAAGTTTATTTTATGTATGTGAGGCTCAAGTTATTCTAGTTCTCCATAAATAACGATGTCAAGTTTTGCGTAAATATTTATAGGATTCGCCTACAAGATCTCATATCAAGAATATTACAATGTAAACGTGGTTGGATAATATTAGGCTTATTCGATTATATGAGTTACTTGAAGTAATCAATATTACTTTTTATCCAACCGTCAAGTCGTTGAATAAGAGTTGATGAAATATTCATTTTGATTTTCGATAAAATAACAGAACTCTTATAGGATAACTTTCGCTTATAAGATACATACAATTTTCTCCTAATGTGTAACCAAAAGTTGAAATAGTTTCCTTGCGGCCGCCTTAGCTTTGGACTCGATGAACTGACCAAAATTGTGGTTCGAAGAAACTTCGACTGCCAACAATTGAAGACGGTCAGTGCATTCTAAAGATATATTCTGAAAAGTAGGAGCCAAGGTGAATGGGCTCCTTTTGGCGCATAACAGACACATGTATGTGTTTTTGTGACGCTGAATCTCACAAGATTGGCATCGCCCCATTCGGACACTGCCCGAAGTGAGAGATTCATGCGTTCCACCATGACCTCTATTTCGGACTGTATTTCGTCTCTACTGGCCCGAGTATTCAGGAGGTATCTCTCCACTGCTGTGCTGTCATCTGCATACCCCTAGATACCAGGCTTGAGCAGATCATTAATATGCAGCAGGAATAGAGTAGTGGACAGAGCATACCTCTGAGGCACTCCAGCGTTGGTAGCCATTGGTTGTGATGAACACCCATCGACGACAACTCGGAGAGATCGTTCGCTCAGAAAGTTCTTTACCCAATCGATAAGGCCAGACGAAATACCATACGCTGAAAGCTTGCTTAACAGGCTAGCATGCCAGACCCTGTCAAAGGCCTTCGAAATATCGAAGGAGACGGCGAGCGCCTTCCCGTTTATCTCGAGGGCCTCGCCCCATAAGTAAGTGGTATACGCTAGAAGGTCCCCGGTCGACCGGTTTCGGCGAAAACCGTACTGTCGGTCGCTGAAAAGATAGTTCAGTTCTAGGTATGCCATGAGACGCGAATTCAATATACGTTCCATAGTCTTGCAGAGTATGGAAGTAATTGAAATCGGTCGATAATTACTAGGATCGACACAGCTGCCTTTTTTTAGTACCTAGTAGTTGCACGTTGGCAAGCTTCCAGGATTTGGTTACTATCCCAGTCTTGAGAGAGAGAGGCGGAACAGATGTTTCAGTACAGGAGACAACTCGGGTGCACAAGCCTTTAGTACAAGCGCTGGAATTCCGTCAGGACCACTGGCCTTTTTTACGTCTAGACACCGCAAAGTTTTGAGAACCTCCTTATTCGTTATGCGGATCTCGGGCATAGAGATGCCGCAGTGAGGTATTTGTGATGGTATGTTGTTGCTAGCTTCTAGATGCGAATTGTCGGCAAACAGAGACCCGAACAAGTCCGCCTTCTCTTTGGCCGTATGGGCCAGGGTGCCTTCCGGTTTTGCCAGTGGAGGCAGTGTGGGCCGACAGAGGTTAGTCTCAACCGCTTTGGCAAGAGACCAAAAAGCTCTACTGCCAGATGGTTGGTCAGAGAGTTTAGCGCCGATATGTTGGATGCGGTTGAGATTCACCTTCTGTAATGCCTTTTTGTAGGACTTGGCAGCGAGGTTAAAAGCTTTCTTCTTCGAACTGATATCCGGAGCTTTGCGGTCTCGAGCATCAACCCAAGATAAATACGCCGAATGTTTGCGCTTCTCAGCCTGAGCTGAACTTATGTATTGCAATAAGCATCACTTAAAACTTCAAGTTTATTTAATTGCAATCCGTCCATAAATAAAAAAATTATGAATTATTATATGTATTTATAATTCACAGAACGACAAAAACGCAGAAAAATGCAGATGCTATCCTTAAGCGTAAGGTAGTTTTTCGAAGCGAAGCGAGGGCATTTGCTAGTTCAAAATAATTTCATCATTTAAGTATTATATTATCAGGTATGTAGTCCTTTTCTTTTATATACTATTGATTATGATTATTTTAAATACTATTATAATACTATTGATATTATAGTAATATATTAATTAGCTGACTTTTTTCTAAGTCAGGTTATTTATACTACTATATAAATCTGTAGTATCTAACTATACATTTGGTCAAATATCATGATAAATATTCGTTATATAACTCACGGACATCTGTTTGACCATTCTGAAAATTTTTGTCTGTCTGTCTGTATGTCCCGTTATAACTCGAGAACGGCTTGACCGATCTTAATGAAAATTGGTAAGTAGTGAGAACACGTGACTGCGCAGATGATAAGCTGTATAAAATAGCAGTAAACCTAAAAGTGTCTAAGGCAAAAAAAAAATTTTTGAATAATTATGTGTGTATAATTGGCCGCTAGTTGTATTATAAAATAAGGGTCATAGGAAAAGCAGTGTTGAATTTAATTATGACAAGTATTGTTTAATTACAAACTTAAAGCATGAGCACTTATGGAACAGCTGACAAGTTGGTAGCACTCTGAGTGCGTTGTAAGCTTGTAATTAAGCCACGCTCAGTCTATGGATTAAGGACGTTTGTAAACGAGGATATTGTAAGTTAAATGTACGGTTTCTTGCACATTTTTACAAAACTTTACTATTGAAAAAATGTGTATAAAATGAACTTGTTTTACAGGTAATTAATAGGAGCTAAATATATAATTTTTGGTGTAATGGCAGGTATTTAATAGGAATTAAAATTAATTTTTTTTTTATTTATATGAGGATATCACGTTTATATTGATTTTACTTAACATGTGTAAACAGCACAATATACATTTTAGCCTAAAGAGATATCTCAACAGACAATATATAGGTTTTTTTTTCTGCCCATTTATGGTAAAGAACGGTACTTATTGATTGCAAATTATTATGTGTTTTTTTGTAGATAATATCCGTTTAAAAAAATCGAGGAACCATTGACAGGTATCTAATGGACAATCGTCTGGAAACATTAAATAAATATGAGCTAAGTCGAATTCTTTGCCAAAATTTCACCTTTTTACCGAACTTCTACCGAATATTCAGCGGCAGAATATTAAGCTCGTCGCCCGAGAGGGATGCTGTATATTCATTAACCAGTATTCACTATTCGTCTCATCTCTAGTAACTATCCTTCCACGAAATCAAACGTGAAGCTGCTAAATTAATTAATAGGGCTTAATACCAAGCAATAGCTAATGAAAATGAGCGTAATTGTTAGGGTAGGCGGGTTAAAACCCTGAACATGTCATGAAGTAGAGCGGAGAGTCGTTTATCAGCGGCCGGTCGAGTAGCGACGCGTAATTAAACGTTACAGCCAGCACACACGGAGCACGTCAACGACCAACCAAACATTGCACGCGTGCAAGGGAGTTTCGTCATAGTGTCATTTGTTCCTGTTATCTAAATTCCGTACATGAATTTAGAGATTTAGCAATATGTATTAGACTTTAGAGAAATAAAATATAAACGAAACTTGTAAAATTTCATAACCGATATATTAAGTTTTGAAAGTTTGGTCAATTAATGAAAAATATTTAAATTGCCTAAAATCTTGTTATGATGCGTCGTATTACTTTGTGATCTATAAAATATAAGCATTTTAAGTTAATTGTTAAAATATTATATTAACAACTGGTGCCTAAGGGGCTTCTCTCATGCAACAATCCTTGCTTGCTCGTGGTGTGCCTAGCTCAACAGTCGACGAGGTTTTTATGAACGGTCCTACCTGTTATTTGCTAGGTTCTGTAATACTTGGGAATTAAACTGATTTAATTCCTGCAAAACTCGTTGCGTGGTAGTGTTTTATACTACTTGAATAGCACTCTCCTTCTAGAATCAATCGTAAAATTTTTGTTTTTGCTTGCGTTACTTGTACTGTCAGAGAGTCAATAATATCGTATCCCCGCTGCTTTCTTGGTTGGCAACGCGTTGGTGTTTCCTTCGATGTATCATGGATGCATGGGCGACTGTAACAATTTGCCATCAAGTAGCCGGTTTGCGAGTTCATGCTATGCCATACAGTATGATACAATAATCAATCACAATATAATAATAAAAAAAAACAATCGGGTATATTCGCCAGTTTAACTATTCTTTACTTCTGTGCGATTAAAATGAAGTAATACACTAATGAAGGTGAAAAAAAAAGGAGGAAGACAAACTCTTAGTTTGTGAATTGAGTCTAATATTTATGAATCTATACAACCCAAAAAATAGTTTTCGCTTCAACACACACATTAAATATACACAGTATAATATACATAGATAAGCGTTATATAACATTTAGACATAATTTTTAAATTAAATTCTATTCACATGCAGCGATCAATATAATTGACAGTGTGCATTTTAGCTATATATTTGTATGAAATTCTTATTGAAGCTTCATTAGTATTTTATTGACCTCGTAAATCTGCACAAGTAACATTATATCCATCTGTTTTACAATACTTGCACATGCGATTATTGACTAGTTCACTGTGGCTTATGTACGTTTTGTAGGATTATTAAAACAATGACCATATAAGTGATCATGAACTCAATCATTTGCAACTGAACTGAAATAATTATGAGAGACTATTTAACGCCATTTAAATTTCAAAAACATTTGTAAACCAAAAAAAAAAACTATATTGTTTATTAAAAAAAAAATTTAATGAAATCATTCGTGACCAACGCGGCCTATCTATAAATTTAAACGTAGCGTTTGCATGACAAACAATCCGTCCATATGTTACAAGCGATATTCAAACAAACGGGCTGGTTTAGACAAGCGAATTGAAATGATAGGAACGAAGTCGCGCGAGATGTCGCTGTCGCCTCGAGAGCTCCCGTCGTGCCGCACGCGATCACTGCCGTATACAATGCCCTATATCTCGCAGCGTCTCAGTAGCTACTCACTGCACTTGGGTTTCAAGTTAAAATATAAATTCTATTGATAAATGGTGATTTACGGTGACTGGTGCTCGTGAAAGTGGAGCACAATTGCGTCAAAGACACACTGTTTCAGTTACAGAAATAAAACAACAAACCTAAGGAATGAAGCATTTATATTAACTGTTAAAGGTATTTAAGTATCTTTGGGGCATTAACGACTCCATCTTTGAGTTCGAATCTCTTCTGTTTTTGATACGCTGTGCTTAACAACAGACTAAGAAAACTACAATGGCGTCAAATATATGAGTTGAAGATAATTGGGCTTCATGAACACAGTTAAATATCAATGATGTTGCATATGTAGGTAAGGTTCTTAACCTTCTTATCTCTAAAATTTTACCGTGAAATGTTTTAACATGTACAGACTGATTGGGTTGGTTAAGTTGGCATTGGTACTACTACAGTCATACTACAATTTCAAATTAATATTTTAGATGTAAAAGTATTTTTTTAATATATTGTGGTGAGTATTATTATATACAGATTAAAGTCACGTGAATCATTAAGAGAAAAATTTAAAGAAATAGGTTTACTCACCGTAGCCAGTCAGTATATATATTAATTTAGTATTTAAAAAAAATAATTAAATGTGTATAAGCAGAAAAGTGATACACACAATCATGGAACAAGAATTGGCATAATTTGGTTACATCTTCATATCGTCTTCAAAAGATTCAACGTTCCGTACTGGGCCTTGGAGTTCGTTTTTACAATAAGATAAGTTGATACGCGAGTTGCCCTTGGAACTTTTAAGCGACGCATTAAAATACAGCTTATAGGCAAAGGATATCATAGTATATTAATGACAAGGATGCCTGGAAATAATAGTGTCCAAACCAGTTCCGCAGGTTCAAACTTTTGTAATTACCATGTGTTGTTTAAAAGATGTGCTGAGGAGTTGCTTTCGCTGTTCCTTCTCCTCAATGTTAAAGCACCTCTCGAAACGGTGGTAGAAGCAAAAAATGATGTTCATAAGTGTATTTACAGAATACCTATATGATTAAATGAATTTGAATTTGAATTTAAATTTGAATATTTATCTGCCATCATTTAATAAAATGAAAACGTAAGGCGTATGATTTTATAAGAAACTAGCTGCTACCCGGGACGTTGTCTGTGTTACTTATTATATTAACAATATATTTTATATGCTGAGGAAAAACACAAAAGAACACACATTACTGAAAACTTAGTGTTTATAAAAATCGTTTCTTAAAACTTTAATAATTTTATTTTAAATGAAGCATCGCAATTTTATTTTTAAATAAGTATCAAGATTATTATCAAAGTAGAACAAAATTGCAGACAGCAATGAAAACTACATTTATCAATTAGGATTATGGAATCCTTAAGGTAAACATCTGTATTAAAAATTTATATTAAATTATACATCTCATTCATAAAATCGCACTAAACTTTAATAATTAAAGCTTTATGAGACTGTATAAACATGAAATGCGTATTATTTTTAGCTGCAAAATCGTGACACTTTCCATAGTAAAAGCTTTCGCATACGAATGTAAGTGCGGTGGAGATTTTTATTTATTTTCAACTATAGCCAGTGCTTTGGTAAGTAGGGAGCTAAGCGGTCTGGAACACCACTGCTGCGGCAGATAAGAATGTGATGTATTAGCAGGCGTCCGGCCGGCAAAACAAACAGACCGATATCTTGCTATACTCAGTTCGGGAGCTCAACGCTGAAATAATCTGTGTTTAAATTTGCTAAAGAGGCAGGCTTTTATGCCTTTCGCTCCGTTTAATACATAAGCATGCAATAGATTATCGTTTTCTACCAAATAATAATAGTTTACTAGCTTGAAATTTGTCTTTTCACTCGTGGGGTTTGGATTAGTCAGGAGGCATATCTAATCATTCGTAGCGTTTTGCATATCTGAAATTTAGGTAAATGAAAGTGAACACGTGGAGACTTGCTTAAATGAGAGTTTATAATAAAGTTGTCGGAGATACATTTGGCACATTTAAACTCTCATCTGAGAGCAAACCTGAGCCCATAAGGGAAACAATTACGGATTGTAATTATTTACATTCAAAAAAATACATTGATCTGAAAAAGTGCTGGAACTGATGAATCATTGATTAGAGATAGAGAAAGAAAATCGCTTTGCATTCCAGACACAATACTATGCAGATACATGCAGTTAAATCCATTCTTTTAAAAATGTACACTACCTATTATTTTTCTGTTCGAAGTATTTATAGCTACTGTTTCGATGCGATAACGAAGTAGCTTTAAGGGGCGAGAGTCCAAAGTAGACGAACGCAAACGGCTTAAAAATTTAATTGAAGTGGGATAGTTGAATATGTTTGCTACATGCCGATGTAGACGCATTTTTAAGTCAATAGCAAACGAGCATACCTGCCACTGGTGATAAACGGTCACCACAGTCAATGGTTGTCCATGGTCGTTTGTACGCTATTAAGAATTATCACCCATACAATATTTAATTATTTAATGAGTCAAATAAATGCCATAAAATAAAAATTTAATTATAATTATACAAATCATCTTAATGATGCTATTTTTTATTTTAATATTAATAAATTTTTAACAATAATATATGCATAGAAGAGGTGCCGTGACAGAGGTGACAGTGTATGTTTTATTTATTTATCATAATTGCATGTTTTCCTTTGTGGGTAGGAGGGAGGTTTCATGCATGTATAAAAGTATATACCATCATACATTGTGCTTGCGGATTGTTACAAAGTAAATGAATACAAATTTAATAACAATGAATTTCCGCAAAGTAACGCCTGATACTATCAACTTTAATAACATTTTAATTTATCGCTTTCTGTACATGAAGGATGTATAAGAAAAACTATTATTAAGGGCCTTTATTAACGCAATAGAACCCAAAAACTATAGTTGTTACCATTAGTGTCTGTTTGTTTATGCGTTTTTGCGCGCTCATATCAAAACGGCTTTACCGATTTCGTTATGGTTTTCACTAATGTATTGCTGTATGTATTGCAGTAAGCATCGCTTAATATTTAAAGTTCGTTTTATTTCAATTCTTCCGTAAATAAGAAAGTTATAAATTAATCTAAAACAAAGCAGGTGCAATATCTAAGCGAAAGGCGTGGATTTTTTTGTAGCGAAGCGAAGGCCATTTATTAGACTTTAATTAATGTTTTGATTTGGGTACTTTTCCTAACTTATGAATTATAGCAAAATCATTTTTCTCTTTTTAAATCCTGCGATAAATCAGATCGTGATAATTTCAGTCTGGATTTTTTTAGAATCAATTTGTGAAGTTTTCGAAAGAATTTTACTTAACCAAATGCTTTACCATTTCAGCAGAAATAACATTTATTTCACCTTAAACAATACTGCAGTTCAAGTCATGCAGATGCTAGACTTCTAAAACACATATTTGTTGCGTGGGAGGCAGAACACAATGTCACTGTCACCCATGGACATCAACAAGACCAAAGCTATCACTGACGCGTTGCTGGCCACTTAATGAGAAGAAAGTAAGAAATAATGTACTGGCCCCCAGGCGGAAGGCGACGCGTGGTTTGGCGGCTGACTTAAGCAGAAGGTGGTAGCTAGCCAGGCATTCTTCACGGAAAGCTAATAATACCAGTAATAATAAGATAATCCTTACGCAAAGCCTTACCACCAAGCAGGCCGGCTTCTGTCGCCTCTTACGACACCCTTTTCTGTCAGCATGGTTCTAGGTCGCCCCAACAGGGCCAAATTCCTTATTATAGTTATAGTCATACCCAGTAACCCAGGGTTTATAAAGTTGATTGCAGCCGAGTTAGATCTTATATTGGTCACACAAACTGAGCTATTTCTCAACGAATAATAGAACACATCAGCGCAGTCAAAACGACCCAACAAAATCCGCGGTAGTAGAACATCTGATTCAAGTTGGTTCAAATCATTGGTTTGAGTTGCATACCCTATTAATGATCTCGGTTGAATGTCAATACGATCCTTGTTTAGTGAGAGAGGCCATTGAGATCAAGAATTATATCGAAAATTTTAATACAGAAGATGGGCTCAAGCACGAAATCTAGTGGTTAGTGTGAGTCATGTGAAAAGGAAGACGTAGTTATTGCCGTGTATCCTGATGTTATATCTAAGAACGTAAAACGAAGTAGTCGTAAATTTAACAGGCTCATCTGTCATTAGATAGTGTTTGTCAAGTGTCAACTGTCAAAAGTTTTTCCCCGCCACTGCAGCCTCGCCGTTACCATGATCCATGTGAAAGGATCAAAATATCGTTAAAAAACACAAAAAAAAACGTGAGTACCTGTTGTAGTTATAATGTATAATGTCCACGATAATAGAAGATTAAAATATCATATTATATTCCTCTACAAAAAATACACCCAAATATACTAAAAATAAAATAAAATAAATATTATAAAAACATCTCCCTCGAAGTGATTTCAAAAGGATCTGCGCTTTTATAAAACGATTATTAGCACAGCAATCCTTCAAGCCACGTTCCATAGAGCGTTACGCCTTTGGTCGCCGCACTATTAACACAAAACGCGACACTTTCGCCCGCGGCTAACTTGTTTAACTCAAAGATGAACATTACCGTCCACAAAGTAATCTTCGACATCGATCATTCGCAAAGGGCACCTCATATGGACGTGTGAATGTACACTCTATAATCGCTCAATTTCCCCTCAACGCTCAATTTCCAGAGACGCCTATGAAGTATGACACCTACTTTGTGCGTGTTTGATGAAGGTGTTCAACTGTTCCCAAGGGAAAGGTTGTCTTTGAAAAAGAACATATAGTGACTCCTTGTGCGAAAAAAGAGTGTATGAAATTATTTCTCTTTTATTTGGAACTGCGGTTTATAAAAAATAAAATACGCATTTCGTATTTATTTTGAAGTTTGTGTGTGCAAAGTTTCGAGTTTAATACGTTTGTTTCGTGTTCATAAAAACTTCAATAGTTTTCACTTAAATTCTATAGGTTTAGCTGACTTGTTACTTATCGTTTACTTGACTTTTCTAAAATAGACATTATTTCATATTATATTATATTAATTTCATAAATCAAGATTTTTCTTTGAAACGTTTTGCTCTCCTTATCCCGTAATGAAATCATTAGGGATATAATTACCAAAACGCCATACACGAGTGGGTGCTCACTTTATTAACAGCCTACTCTTTTCATCTCACGTTGATGAGATTTCTGTTATAGAAGAATAGTAATTACCGTCCTCGCTTTGGTCCGGCATGTATCATCCATACGGTGACAATAACACCTGCATCCAAAATTGTATTGATCAGGCATTTTACAAATTTTATGTTTACTTCATTTTATATTTTTGAAAATTTTTTAGGAGCCCCTTGAAATAGAAGCCCTATAAATAATAAATAAATAATACTCAAAGTATTATTAAATAAGGTCTTCTATGATATCATATTATACATGATAACCTTATAACCTTTTTAGCGGGAGCAGATCCATTTTTTGGTTTAAGCTATAAGTACGTTTATTCCTAAAGCTGTGGTACAAGTTTTTATATTTACCACAAACCTGTGACTCGTCATGCACGCATATATAATATACTTCTGGGACATTAGGACACTTAAGAAAGCGCATAAATAAACTGGATACTTTTGATTTCATGTCTAAATGTGCATATATGCATATGTGTAAATATTGCATTATCACAATAATAAAAGATTCTGAAACAGCTTACTGCCAACATTAAAACACCCAATGACATAATAACCATTATATCATCCGTTTGGATGATATAATGTTGTACTGAATTTTATTATAACACTCCTTTGTTTCTTTTCGATCCCTTCTGTGCAAAGGGTTTACTGAACAGACAGCCACATTCTTACTGCTCGATGTCTGGTATCTCTATGAATTTCAAAAAAAAGAACATTGTCATTCACGTGCATTTCACTACCAGAACGCCGTGTGCCGTAAAAAAAGTAGGTTTTTCGAATCCACGCCATTTTTCTTCGATATTTTTATTGTTTTGTTTACAAAAAAAAATGAGCAAATGTGTTACAAAAATGTATATAAAAACTATACAAAATGTTAATTACTACTACAATAATTAATTTTTTCATTAATACTTAGTTTATTTGTATATACTCAGTATTGGATGATATTAGGTTACTAAGACTGTCTGTTTTAATGTTTTAAATATTGTTATATATATTGTTATAATTAACTATTATTTAAGGTACGAGTAAGTTACGCTAAAATAAACTTAAACACTCGTCTGAAAGCTAGGGTGCATAGGTACTGCTTTTTACAAAATGTAATTTCTTCCGGCATTCTACGAGAGGCAAATTTAGCGTCCAGAGAAACCAAATATGTATAATAGTAAAATGCGTGTTTTGATTTATATTATAAATTATATTATTATTATTATTATTATTATTATTATTATATTTTTATTTATATATATATATATTTTTTATTTTTTTTATTATTATTGTTTAGATTTATTTTACTATGTCTTATTTCAGTAAATAGGTTTAAATAGGCAATCATGTACTCAGGAATTTTATATATTAAAACAGTATCAAGTTTTGTTTGAGACATGATGTTGCATTGATGATTTATTGATAAAAACGATATCATCAATTAGCATGGAATAACTCATTAAAACAAAATATATAGGATCAAACAATAAATATCTATGTGGTCCCATAGGTTCCGTAAGTTCATAAACACCTTCCACTTTTATTATCAGGTCATGTCAGCTGATATAGATCACTCATTGGAATAATATCAACTTGTCCCAACATAGAACATATTTTGTAATTATGGCATCTTCAACATCTTCACCAGAATCAAATCGATGGCAGCAACTTACATTACATTACATTAAAAGGCCTAACCATTAACATTATCATGCTTCATGCTATCTTCATTAGAACCACGCCAAAAAAAGTGAAAAAACAAAGTTATTGTAATATATTTAAAGTTTTCAAAAAATATTGATCTCCAGATTCGACATACTTACAGTTTGCTTATCAGTATTCATTTACAAGACAAGTTTTAAATCTCCCGTTTGCTTGCTATACGTTTTGTACATGCTCAGGAATAGAAAGCGTCACAACTTCACACTCTTAAGAAAGCTTAGTGAGACGTGTTACAACGCCACCAAACGCGCTTAAATTCACGCGCTCCGATCCGCGCTGTATTAAGCTGCGTATTATAAAACGAAAACGCGTCCTGAATACAAATTGTGCGAGTGAAGCTTTCATGGTTCGAGGCGTTGTTCCGTCGCCGCATAAAATTGCTAATGTACTCTCCGGAGTCAATTATGGTGGAATGAGATTTGAGACGACATTATTTACAGCCGACAGCATATCGGAGACACTTTTTGTAAATAAAATGTATCTTTTTGTATCCATTGATTTCATTATGTGCTATTTGTTTTAGATATTGAAAGTATCTGCATTGCATGGTTTCAACACTTCTCGTGGCTAAGGAGGCATCGGTTTGTGTGACCAACTCAAATGTTTGATATAGAAGTCTTCTTATCATCACTCTTTTGCAACTGCGCTCCTGAAACATTGTTGTGTTGCTCTATTAACTAATTTAGACACATACTGTTATACAATTTGTGTTGGTTTATATATATATATATATATATATATATTGATTTTGTTAGTCAATTCACTACAATGCTACCTAATGGATGATAGGATAGAAGAACCAACTATTTGATAAAATAAATATTGATGTGTGTTATGTGTTAGTGTAAATGATACCAAAACATCGGGATCATCAATTGTAAAGGGTGTACCACAGGGCTCTATTCTAGGTCTGTTCCTTTTTCTATTAACTTTTTATATTAACGATTTGCCGTATTTTATTAGCAAATATGCTGACATACGCTGATATTTAAGACTAAAAGAGATAAATTAAATTAGGACGATGTAAACAGTGCTTTGTTCTATATATCGCATTGGTTTACCATAAATAATTTAGTTTTAATTCTAAAAAAACGAAGTGTATAGAGTTTGTACTACCAAATGTGAAGAAGGTACGCAAAATCGTTAAATAAAATAATAAAATATTGTCTATGGAACAATCCACCGTTTTTTTAGGTGTCATCTTAGATAGTAAGCTTCAGTGGGGCGCCCATATATCGGTTCTCGCAGGTAAACTTAGTAGGTCTGTTTACGCTATTATGAAGATAAGACTGATTACTGATGTAGAGACAGCTAGACTTGTTTATTTTGCCTATTTTCATAGTTTTATATGTTACGGTATCCTAATGTGGAGTAAAACAGCGGACATTGATTCAATATTTGTATTACACAAAAGATCAATCAGAACCATATACAGATTAAAATCACGTGAGTCATTAAGAGAAAAAATTAAAGAAATAGGTGTACTCACCGTAACCAGTCAGTATATTTATAGTAATTTAGTATTTATTAAAAAAAAAATGTACAAGCAGAAAAGTGACACACACAATCATGAAACAAGAAATAGGCATAATTTGGTTACATCTTTATATCTTCTTCAAAAGGTTCAGCGTTATTTTATGGGGCTTGGAGTTCGTTTTTACAATAAGGTTCCAAAGTTAATACGTGAGTTGCCCATTGGAACATTTAAGCGACGCATTAAAATAAAGCTTATAAGCAAAGGATATTATACTTTAGATCAATATATTCAAGGCAAGGACGCCTCGAAGTAATAATATAAAATCCAGTTCCGCAGGGGTTTAAACTTTTGTAATTACCATGTGTTGCTTATTATATGTGCTGAGGAGTTCTTTCGCTGTTTCTTCTCCTCGATGTTAAAGCACGTGTTCGAAACGGTAGTAGCAGCAAAAAATAACGTGCGTAAGTGTATTTACAGAATACCTACATGATTAAATAATTTTGAATTTGAATTTGATATATTCCTGATAAGTTCTTTTTTCTTTTGTAAACATGAGATACCATCCGTTTAATTTTTAACCTAATATCATCAAATTATTAAAGCCGAAATCTTTGTTAAAATACAGCGATCAAGTTTCGAAGCTTTAATTATGCTACATCTGTGGGTTTTGAATTAAACTATTTTGTATTGTCATATAAACAATTGTCAATTTAATTAAGAAATAAATTGATAAATAGTGGACAACGGTTATTAATGTCAACATGTATGTGTGATGATACAAAAGTTATTTATGTTAAAAATGAGGTAAAAAGAGTATGAAAGAGAAAAATATATGAATGAAACAAAAATTCATAATAATATATATAACCTGTTACATTTCAAACTTAAATAAGCGTCTAAAGCGTCAAGTAAAATAACTCGCCTGAATTAAATTACATTATCCCAGACATTTACTTCTACTGCCGTTCCAAAGTATATAGTGAAGTTACCTGTTTGTCAGGAATTAAGAGACGAATTTCGAGAGTAAGCCAAATTCCCGCGCGTACTCGTAATTATTTGTACAAAACGCTGCCTAATTGCATGGCCTGAGCCTGACTGTTACGCTGTGTTACTTGTACTATGTCTGCTTGTACATCAAGAACACTATGTAAATGTACAAACTTCGAACCAGGAAGTTACCCTCCAGTATTCTATCGTTACGTTAAGTCTTAGTACATTTAAAAGTACGTAAAAGTACGTAAAGTATTTATTTGTGTTATTTTTAGGTATGTATTATATGTATAATATTTTGGGATATGTAGCACGTGTTTGTCGATACGAATATAAAATAGATATAACATATTTTTTTTATCAATTTTATATGTTTGTGTGTATTTTAGTGGTCTCTGTCTTAGCCTCTTAGGTCTTAGCCTACGAAAGTAATTGATCGATCAATAAATTTATTCTTATTATAGATTGATGTGTTTTGTTAACATTCTGTCATACGTACGTGTCGTTTGAATTGGGCTCATGACATTGAATGAATGTATGTAATAGTTTTGGATAATAGTCTTCATCACTGTTTGACCAATCATATACCCATTTTATTGTTACTTGCCACTAGATGGCACTATCTGTATATAAAGTATTTGCAAGTATATTTATTACTCTTTTCTTGATTGGCGTTTTATTTTATACCAATAACCGCCTCATCTGTCATCAACTCATCAAGTATTATGGTCATGGAAGTTACTATACTTAATTACCATTATAAACAAAAAAAAATAGTTCTTGTAAACTTACTACTTTACATATTAATATTTCATTTCCATAGACATGAAATTCCATATTTATATTACATTGCCTTCTTGCAATGAATTAGGTTGAAAATGTAACTGTATGCATATTTGCTAATTCCATAGTAAAATTAGCTCAATGAAATCAAACATTTTTTGTATAATTATACTTAATACAAAAATAATTTTAATGAATAATGTTTCCGATCATTGTCGGATGTTTGTCTCGATTTTTTCCACTGATGCTTATTTTGACTTTGTATTGGGTATTCATTGCTGTGCCCACGGCTCACGACCGACGCGAGACTGTAGTCGCTTGTCTGGTTTCTTGTTCTCCTAATCGCGATTCGTTTCTTTGTGATGTCGGATAAACAACAGACCGTCTCCTAAGCGTTTGTTCCACTTAGGTTTTATTTGTTTAATTAAGTTCACTAGTACTCCATATACTTGATATTCCGTAATGTTATCGATAAATGTAACCTTTGTTGTTACTTGTAGATAAAATTGTCGATTCTACTCATTAATTTTGTTGTCATACAACTTTTATTGTAGGTACATATATAAATATTGGTACATGGATTATGGTCACGTTGAGACTTCGATGGTGGGAAGATTTTTGATTGTAATTAAAACTCAGGAATTTTTTATTCTATAACTACGAAGTGAAGATGTTGTTAGTGTCGTGATAGGAATAGGTAGACCGCAAAACATATTAGGCATAAAGATAACAGGCTCAGCTGCCATTAATCTGAGTCAGTTGTCAAAAATGTCTCCTAGCCGTGACCACGATTTATACCAAAATGGTCGATATTGGGGTCGAAATCGGTTTCACAAGGGTCTACAAAAACGAAAACAGATTTTAGGGGTCGATGAGGTTTAAAAATCGATCCCTATTAATTAACACAGGTTTTTATTTAAAACTTTCAAGATACTGTATAATTTGTGTTACGTGAACCAACTTATTATAAGAATAAAAGACTAATATTTTCGTAGGAAGTATCATTGCTGTACTTTCAAAAAACTCAACAAGTGGATGAGCGTGTACAAGTTCATACAAGATGAAAAACTCAGCAATTCAATAAGCGTGGACAAGTGCAAGATTATGTTTTTGAGTGTACAAGTCTTTCAGGCCGTGTTCACTTGCTTTGTATTTGACACGTATACGCGATTTAAAACGAACGAAACAATGATCAATCAAACATGCTCTTGATATTTTACTATATAACAAGCTTGTACTTAGGTTGAAAGTGCATTTGTGTTTGAAATTCGTTGGAGCTTCAATGATAATACACTCATCTACTAATTTATTTCAAGTGATTACATAGCTAAAGAAAGTGAATTAAAATGAAGTGCTTGGAAAAAGAATTTACAAAATACAGAGTTTCCTATGTGCGTTTTTTACGCTGATTTACTGAATTTTATGTTTATATATTTTGTTAAAATTTTGACGATAAAATGATGTCAAGTTTACTCACTTAACTAACCGTAAATTTTTTAAACTGGTAAGTATTTTGTATTAATAGGAAAAACAAGTAGAGATAGGATTTTTAAAGTAATTTGGCTATGCGCGTTCAGGTACCGGTTCATTTCGGTAAAGGGCTCTCTTGTCCAAAATAATTTGGGAATCCCTGATCTATATAATTTATTTAAATATCGGTATAAAATGTAAAAATTGTTAGAACCAATATTATTGATAAGTCACGAATAAATAAAGAAAAATAAAACACAAAAATATACTTCAAATAAGGGTCCTAATCCGCAGATACATTTGTTTTTATAAAAGCGTTATCTTTGACCAAGCAGAATTATATTCTTATCTGACAAGAGGGATCATTCAACGGGTTGTAGTGGAGGGTTGGCATTGTGTGGGGTCATTTGTCCAAGCCTTACAGCGACTGCCGTAGGTCGTAGTGATGGATCAAGGCGCTTCCGGCTCTCAATGGCCCCATGAAAGACGGCTAGAAGTAAGAGGTGCTTTTGAATCCAATCGTTATGTTAGGGGAGCGAATAAACTAAGGCACTTAGCTTATAGCATAGTATACGTTTATTAATGGTTTTCGGTAATTTTAGTTTTCTTAACATGAAGAACATTTCGGTTGTTGGTGTATTGGAAAATATGTAGGTTATGGATAGAAAATCATAAAGTGTTTGTACTAATATGTTGTAAAAAAAAATTATTCTAAAATTTTGAGAAAACTTGATTTAATTTTGTTACATGAAACTGACGTTTGGTACGAGATTAAAAGAACCCTTATGGGGTATTTCAAATTCAAATTCAAATTCAAAATCATTTAATCATATATGTATTTAGCAAATACATTTATGAACGTCATTTTTTGCTTCTACCACCGTTTCGAAAAGGTGCTTTGACAATGAGGAGAAGAAACGGCGAAAGAAACTCCTCAGCACATCTTTTAAACAACATATGGTAATTACAAAAGTTTAAATTGTGCGGAATTGGTTTCGACACTAATTTTGTCCAGGGTTCCTTGTCATTCATGTACTCATCTATACTATAAATACCTTGCCTATAAGTTGTGTTGTAAACTGCACTTTGTGGTTGTACGTTGCGCGTCGTCGCGTCGTAACTCTCAGTGATAGATTAGCACTTCTTCTGCTTTCAGCAAGCCCCTAAATGACCATTAGAACTTTCTTCATAATGTAAGGTAAGTGGCACGTATTAAGGTAAGTGTTACCAGTGGAGAGAAAACTTTTGAAGCTTTGTTAGTGTTATAAATGGCGTGAATCTCTTGACGCCGTAAGTTTAAGGTCTGGTTAACGTTTTAACATTTGTAAATTGATCGTTTGGTCAGTTCAACTGGGATTTACTGTTTGAGCGTTAATGCCGCGTGTTGCATGCGTTCACTGCCGGTTCTTATTTACAATTATGTAAACCCTTACAATTTCTGTTATACGATAATTTATAATGTTTGGTATTGTATTATATATGACTGTATTGTATTTTATTGAAACAAAGTATTGTTTTTAACTTTTTTTCGGTGTCAAAACATCATTTCATCATCAGAAATTTATAATTATTATATTAATATATTTTTAACTCACCAATTTTGATGTCATACAATTAAGAGCCCGAGGCAATTGCTGCGATTAATCAATTACATTTAATGGATTTCAAAGTACTAGGATAAAAGGAGCAGCAGTAGTGCCACACTAGCCGAGTTTAAGCGGGCGAACCCTGTAAAATATACATAGAACCGGTCGACACAATGGTCACTAGACACAGGGAGAGCTATTTTGAGTATGTAACGCCTAGAAAGAAGGTTAACAGCCAACCGGCGCTATAACACTGGAATAAAATCAAGGGAAATGTTGCTGGCTAAAAGAAACGGATGATATCGGCTTGTTTCAGTTTCATTATTGCACAAAGCTTTGCTAAAACCTTGAACACTACAAGGTATTTGTTATTTGTTTTTATCCGCGTAATTGTTGTGTGTAATATTAATAAACTGATAGCAACTAGTCAAAATTAGTAAAAGAAATAATAACGATTTTGAAATATTTACTATCACTTATTTATATTATTATCTATAATTCTAACAACAGCAACATTTTATGCATCATTAGCAGGCGGTTGCGATACCTTCTTAAATATTGTAATAGACTGAAGAGTCGAACTGTTACATTTCATGCCTAAAATCAATTTGACTACAGCCTCCTATTGCACCCTATTATCACCAACGTGTTTCCAATAAAACTATTATATTGTCGGTATCATGTCAAGTGTCACTTCATTCAAAACTTACAGAACAGCTAATAAATTAAGTTACATACAATGTTCATATACGCCGTATAAAACTTATCACTCGAAACGTACAACGGAAAAAAAGCACAAAACTTTTGAAGCATAAAATTAAATAACGTCTTTTCATCCACGTAACAATGTTATTTAAATCAGAGTTCATTGTCGGCAGATTTCAGTCATCGCTATTCAATCCGCGTTATAGAAAAGATATAGCTTTATCTCCTTTATTTTTTCCTTAAAAATTAAATGCTACGAAGGAAACTGTGATCGAAATTGCGATTTGGTATTCTTTGGGAACCTTAGTGCGGGAATCTTTATTGGTTTCCTTCCTTGTAACTTTATTTTCGGACAGTTCTTTAAATATTACTTACTAAAAGTTTTTAATACGTAGTTTTGTTATATTAAAGATATTGTAGCATTGTCTTCATTTGAATGTTGCCGAATATAACCAATAAGAGTATAATAAGTGTTAATACGTCGATAATTTTTCTCGGTTTCTTTTGGAAATTTAGTAGTTAATTTTAATATACTTTTTCAGTAAAACATGTATGTTACATATATTAATACTCTTTATTTTTTAGGCTCATTAATATCTTCTTCGTGATGGATTTTAAAATAATAAAAATTTATTATATCTCGCAGTTGAAACGTCTGAGTATACGAACGCAAGCATCATATTCCGAGTATCCAAATACGACTGATTTATACTTGGACACAGTCTTTGAAGCAAGCATAATTCTGATAAGGATGCTCGTGTTAAGCGGAAATGTCTGTTCATTACAGTAAACTATTTTCAAATAAAACTATTCCTTGTTAGGGCCGTTATGACAGCTCGAGCTTACACGCTTTGTCGGATTGAGATGAAAATACCTGCTCACGGCGTCCTATTCGCCCATCGATTGGCGAGATATATTTCATAAACCAGCTATTTGGCTATATTAGAATATTTTTGAAAATATTCAATTTTTTTTTAAAAGTTTCTTATTTTCTCCTGACTCTATTTTTACATCACGAGAACTGAAAAACAAATTCTAGTTGTGCTGACCGAAATATTTTTCGATCATTTATCTATTGTAGCAAGAGATGCGGAATAGGCGAAGTAAATCCGTCGTAGCGCCGCGCGCAGAGTGCCGCGGTTTAAAACGAATTCATCCCGTGGGTGAATTATTGAAGTTACTCTGTTTTACAGCTGTAATCTTTTCAATGTTAGCTGCTTTTAGTATGTGTTAAACAACATTAAATTATTTTAACACTTTTAGGCTGACAGTTCCCCCAAAGGGCGGCCATTTAATTTTTACAACCTTTTGAAGTTAGTTCAACTTTTAATCTACACGTACACAATAATAATTACAAAATCTCCAAAAGATAAAGATAATTTCATACACGAAAATCCACGCACCCTACATATTATATTCTGAGTAGGTATGGTAAAGACAGAAATAATACAAATGCAATTATTACTTAAGTTTATTAGTTGACTGTCAAGAACATTTGATAATAAATAGGATATTTTCTGGTTTTAAGCTTTACTGTATTTTGATTAGCAATTCATAATGACAGCTAATTAAAATACTAGGTCTACTTCCTAAAGAGTATAAATACAATATTATCTTCTAAAGTTATGTATGAAATATTTAAGGAATAATTTCCAAATGATTGATTAAAACGTTACTATTAATAACACCTATTAATAAGCAATACTTAATTTAAAAAATAATTATTGTTTAATAATGGCGCAAATCAATGCTTGTTATAACGTCAATAGACAAACGATTTCACTATTGACCACTTTAACAGAAACGTGTACATGGATGGCCAAGTTTGAAGCGAAACACCAGGATATTATTGGCTCGATGAAAAGGCTTAAAAATACGGTTGAATATAGCTAGCCAGGCAGGTAAAGAACGTAGTTCAGGACAGTATCCTCAGGATTGTACTGAACGCTACAATGCCAGGCGACGTCCAAGAGGAGGTACTGTTTGCCGCTGGCACGTCTATTAAAAGTGAACACAACAAGGAGATAAGGTTATCTTGGATTTAGTATGTCGAGCTTCATAAATACATCTAAACAAGTCAATGATACTCAATGTAGATTCGGGGAAAATAAGGAATGATAAACGGGCAAATGGACGTAGATACGCGACAAAGTTCAAATAATGACACATCACTTCGTTTAACGCCACAAATAGATAAAGATAAGATTTATTTTTAAACATTATTGGACTTTACAATATAACAGTAATTTTAATTATTTATTGGTACAAAACAAAATTTACCTTCCGGACCTTTACCTTTCAAGAGTAAGAAACATCTCAACAATTTCCCACATAATAATAAATTAAAATCATGGTGAAAGAATTTCCGTACACTTACGACGGATAAGCGTAAATTAAATTCCATCTAATGAAAGCTGTTCTAATATTAAAAACTTTGCTTTTTGGTGGAATGTAATTCTGAAAATGAAAAAAATCCTTGAAAGTTATTATACTCGCGACGTCTATGAGGGACGGACATTAATAAAACGAGAGATTATAATTAAATAATCAACACGTGTCAGTTTTCCCATTACTTGTAGTGAAATAACGAGCGTTATTTTCTTGTTTTATTTTATTTTATTAGTAACTTACGTCATTGTCACCAGGAAACGTAAGAACCACCTTTACAAATAGTAATTGGACCCGTAAAAATTGCTACTCGTTTTAATCGGGCGTTTTATAAGTTATTAATAAAAATTAATATTTGAACAATATACATAAACCAACCTCGTGAATCATTCATAAACGTCGTGAAAGCTTGGGCGCAAGTTTTTGATACAATTGCATTTAAACAGACAGATACACAGAGACATACATGTTGCTGTCGGGTTATTGCACATCACAGGGTCCTTGCCATAAATCTGAAAGCTTGAAAAAATATGAATAATTTGAAAACCATTCCTTAACGGTTTTCATTCGTACTCCACGCCTTCCTTTCTGCCAGTATGTTACTGCATGTCATAGCTAGTAACGATAAGTGTCAATAAAAACTAATCGGGGTGAGACATATGTAATTGAGTAATGAAAACAAAATTCAGTATGTATTGGGATATATATTCGAATGCTATAGAGGTTTTAATGAAACTATTTAGTTGCATAATAATTTGGATGACATACGCTTCTGAAGTCCTTTAATTTTTTTTACTCTATAGGTAGATAAGTTTTGACAAATGCAATACGGACATAGAACTCGAAAAATACTTTTAACGTAAATTAAATCATTTATATAGAACAGCTTTTAGTTTAAGACATTTTAGTTTAGCAACTTAAGAAATCATTTTGCTTTTGATGTTTATTTTTGTTTTAATAATTTAAAAAAAAATTAATGTTCGCCCACTCCCAACCTCGCACTAGAATTCCATGAGTAGCAGATGGAATGGGCGTATTCAAATATGACATTATAAACACCTGTGATCCAAGAATAAAACATTTGTATGTCACATAATCGTCTGCCTTGGCCGGGAATCAAACCGGGATCTCTCGGCGGGCAGGCAGGGTCAGTATCAACCGGGCTACGGGGTCGAACAACTTAGTAAAGATTTTCAAATATTACAAATACGTTAAATGGAAGCAATAACAAAATAATAATCATGATTTTCATGTGTATCTTCCAAAATATACCAATAATAAGTAATTAATTTGTCTTATCAATTTAATGAAGCAATCAACGATATTACATTACTCCAAATGTCATTTAATTACACCAATCAGCGTTCCCACCTCACTGACATAATTTTCAATGAAAACAACGTATTATTTACGAACGTCCGGCAATTCCAATCAAAAAGAGAATCAATATTTGAACAGAAACAAAACAAAACAATAATATTGTGGGGAAAATTTTGCTTCCTTCATGAATATTCAAACAAGGCATAAATTGCAATGATTCCGGCTAGCAAAATATCATTTTGAAATTTCATTTGCGTCATTAGCCATTTTCGGAAAATTTTAATTGTTTTCGCTGTTATAATGAGTAATGAGGTGAAGAGTTGTTTGTATCGTTTGGGTTATTTTTTCGCCCTGGCTAGGGAGTGCATCCGAATTAGGGATGTCATGGATATGAAATTTCGGATCCGGATAAGGATACGGATATATGAATAATATTTTACCGGTTTCGATTTCGGTTTCGGTTACGGTTATGGATATGAAATTATTTCGGATCACCCGATTGTTTTGAATAATTTCGGTTACGGTTATTAGATGATTTACGACTTGGAAAAAGTATACAATGTATTTACAAAATTTGACTTTGTTTCTAGGTTTTATGTGGTATATCATAAACACAGAAAAACAAATTAAATAATAAAAATTATCTAAAATGTCAATGACACGGCTATTGTATAGGCTAGGTCCGCGTAAATCAGTTGTAATGTGCTTTATTTAGACTTTGCCTCTATCCGAAATTATCCGAAACTCTTTTATAGCATTCGGTTACGGATATATTTTATTTCGGATATCCGATAGATTCGGTTATGGTTACGGAGCTCCATAACATCCCTCATGCAAATCACAAATACTCCTAAATGCATAAAGGTATAAATAAAGTTTTATTTATGCCAATAATTATGAATGACGTAATTGTTTTTGGTACTTGGATGTTGTTCATGTATCAAGAAACCTATCCATAAAATAGGGACTACGAGTGCGAGTTAGCAAGATTTGTATGTGTATACGATCCTCTAAGGAAGTCTAATGTTTAATCCGATTACAAACGCAATACTTTTTTTGAAATGAAAATATCTTAGGCCTAGAATATTGTAAGATGCGACAGAAGCCGGCTTGTTTGGTGGTTATGATGCCTTCAACGGAGGGAGTCTTCAAAGAGACGTGAATAGGACTTTATAAATTAATGTGTAGACCATCCTAGACTTCATCATCACTTACCATCAAGTGGGATTGTTGTAAAACATTAACTGATTTTGTGTAAAATAATATCTACTCGGTGTACTTAATCATTTATCTCAATGACTAATCATGCCAATATATTTCAACAAAACAACACACACACACTTATATATAAATTATTCATATAATTGTGCTTAAGTAAATAGGTTTCAAGTGATCTCATACTCATTTAACAAGATGCAGGAGAACAAAAGTTTGAAATAAGGACGTACTGTTATGTTATCTCGTATTGTCACTTATAGGGTGTCACTTACACTTAATGTTTGTTCGGGATCCAATCTTGTATGGCCCATTGAATTTGTACTTCTTTACAATGCCAAGTGAGATTGTACTACACCGAGTGAACGACTGAATTATTTCGTGGGATTGAAATGAGTCTTTTCGGCGAAATGGGGTGTGACGACCGCCCAGTGTGAGTTGCGGAAAAGAACATTTCCCCTCGGACTATGTGGTCTCGAAACATATTTGTTTTGGACGAATAATATTGATCCTTATTTAGGTTTCTACATTAATAAATTCTTTCATTTAATACATTTGTAACATGGCTATGTAAGTAACACGAAATAAGTGGTTAAATGTGGAAGTTTGCAATCTTGGCACAATATAAAAACGCATTCCAGCAGTGTTCTGCAAAAAAAAGAGTGAAAGAATTTTCTGCAGACATCGTAATTCTAGTAGAAAGTATGGGAGCTCTATACGACGTAGTATCATAATGAAAAATTTTATACTAATGTTATAAAGTGAGACTGCGAATTTTTTGATTTCTGTATGTGCGGAAAGTAATCTTTGGAACCATAGGACCTACCTACTTGAAAATTTCATTCACCAATTGAAATATACATTATTGCCAATGGACATAGGCTATACATAATAATAATATAAGTATAAACGAAGACGGGGCAGGGCCCTAGTAAATAATATGTAGGTCAGTACTCTGCTATCGCCATTAAAGGTACCTATCGGTAGTGGATTATAATAAATTACTAATAAAAAACTTAAAGTAATATATTATGTTAATAATATAACAGAATAATATCAGTTTATTTAAATTATTTCGCTTTTTAGTAAATTTTTTTAGTTATTATTTTTGAAGTCAGTTTAATTTTCTTAAACAGAGTTTATTCTTCCATATACAGTGTAATTATTCCTACGTTATAAATACAGTATTACAAAAGGTTATACTCGTAGAATAACGGGGTGAGCATATCACGTGTTTGATTATAAGCGCCCAAGACACTGCTAAGTAGCTTCTGTGAACTAACATTACTGTCCTCTCTAAGTCTGGTAATCTTCTAAGTCCTAATCATTAGGGGTACTGTTGCTTATTTCATTCGACCTTGAGATGACCAATGATGGTCTGGTTTAGCAATGTTAATGTCAACACAACAAATATATTTAAACACGGATGAAATACGGCTTTTTTGCCGTATTGAGGCGGCCTAGAATACTCCCCCCAATCCCATGCTGGTAGGAAAGGGTGTCGAAAGAGGCGACAGATGCCAGCCTGGTTGGTGGTAGGGCTTTGCGTAAGTGTTATATTATCAGTATTATTATTAAGTCATTAATATTATCAGTGGTATTATTATCTTCCCGTGAAGCCTGCCTGGCTAGCTACCACCCTCCTGCTTGAGTTAGCCGCCAAACGACTCGTAGTGTTCCGGCTGGAGGCTTGCGAGACAGTAGATTCTTTCTTACCTTCTTCTCATTTCCAGGCCGACAACGCCTCAGTGATTTCCTATGACCTCGCTGGTGTCCATGGGCGACGGTGACCACTTACCATCACGTGGCTCGTCTGCTCGTTTGTCGGCTTTTAACATGACTTGAAGTTATTCAGAATCGTACGAAACGACAGATGAAGAGGTGTAACAAGCAGATATTGACAATGTTGCTAATTGGTGTGTGACAAACTCAATGAATTTGAATGTTGAAAAATGTTTACACATTAAATTCTCTAGGAAACGGTTTAAATATAAGTCGAGGTATAATATATTTAAAAAAAATTCAAAAGAGTTGAGGAAGTGAGAGACATTGGGATATACCTTAATTCAAAATTGCGTTACATTGATCATATTAATGATGTGGTCAAAATAAGCTTCAAAATGTTAGTCTTTATTACGCGTAATACAAAAGAATTTACATCCATTGTAGCTCTTAAGACATTATATAACGCACTTGTACGGAGTCACAATGAGTACGGTTCTCTTATATGGTACTCGGTCTATCAGAACAATCTCCAACTAATTGAAAATGTGCAGAACAAATTCATAAAAAGATTATCATTCAAAGCTGGAAACATAACACTCTAAATGATGAATAATGAACGAATAACGATGAACGAATAAATAATGTTAACTACCTTCCATTATGGAAGCGCAATCAGGCCCTTGGCAGTATTTTTCTGTACAAATTAATCAATGGAACAATTGACTGTCCATCTCTCTTGAATCGGATTAATATTAATGTATCAAGGATATCTTTGAGACCTAGTAATTGTAGAATATGTAGGCCGTTTTACACATACTCCAATAAAACTAAATATGTAAACGATTCACCACTTAATCTCATGCAAAGAAACTTTAACACTATATTTCAAAACACTGATATTGACATCTTTGCAGATTCAATAGGCCAATTTAAGAAAAAATTAAATAAAGCATTGATAAACATACAAGTTAAACTATAATAAAATTATCTTTCTTAGCTTTTGATTGCTGTATTACCTTATACTTAGCAAATATTTTATCTGATTACACTGTTTTTTGTAAAAATGTTGTGCAAACCTTTAATTTAGGTACATGAAAACGGAATGTTATTATATATTACTCAATTATGTAAATTTTATGAATGCACTTAGTTAGTATGACTTTAATAAATAAAACGTAAAAAAATAAAAAATAAAAGAAGGTACATCCAAATTACTTAATAACCAACGAAGTTGAGGCTGGACATACATAAAAAAAATTAAATACATACACACGAAATCAGAAACTCTTCCTTTTTTGAAATTCGTTACAAACATAACATTAGTGTTACCGACGACAAATACATATTTTTTAATTCGGCTTAATTATTTCCAGCCATTGCGGAGTTCCAGTCTTTTATTTCTAGCAACCACCATCAGATCCTCACCAGGGATACCACCACCTTACAGGAAACCAACTACGAGTCGTCTTTTATACATTAAAATATTTTTATACATTAGTATTTCTATACATTATTCACCAAAATCGATTTATAAGCACTATACTATAAATATACACTGTAACGTAGAATACAACCTCCTCCTTTTTTGAAGTCGGTTAAAAGGGCTTGTTTACATACAGCCTTATGTACATTAATCAAGAAACAATTCATTCTATAAGAATGTTCAGTACCACGAACAGTAAAGTAGACATTTTATAACACCAGTACACATTAACTCCAGCTCTGGATTTATGTCGTTAGAGCTGAATATTTTACTGGTGACTTGCGACCAACACTTTGCCAACTTCGCTATTCTTACGCTGTGTATGTTTTTAGTGGTATTTTTAGACAACTAATGCGAACATTTTAAACACGAAATGTAATTCCAGTTTATATGTACATTACATAATATTTTAAGGTTTATCATGCCGTAATTATACTTTTGAATGTCGATCGCCCGCACGAGAGATTGGAATTAGAATGCTATCTACATTTCAAACTTTGAAAATTATATGCCCATTACAAATTAATTATCATTTGCCTCGGTGAAGGAAAATATAGTAAGGAAACCTGCATATCTTAGCATTCACCATAATGTCTGCCAATCAATACTTGGCCTCCATGGCGGACGGCGCCGTAGTCTTAACGCCTCTCCCACTAAAAGGAAACCAAAGATCAGCAGTGGGAAAATCATAGATTATAATGATGGTAATATACAATAAATTTTTGGATATCTAGCGTTATCATTGTACAATCCACATGATGAAAGTGGTCCGACCGTCGTGTCTTTCTTCACCAGCAGGACCATCGCCAACACTGTGTTGTCCAATAAAGTTTCTCTGAGAAGGTGATTGCTGGATACAATTATAAGTGGATCATCCACCGTCTTGCAAGCCAGCAAAGCGTCAATGACGAGCGCTAATGATGCTTTTGGTGTCACTGACGTCCAGGCCAGCTGTGAGCAATTACTATCATCGGGTGGAATGTCTGTTCATTTGTCGGCTATTAATAAAGTAGGCTCATGTATATACAAAACGGTACTTCGTATTTGCAATTGGCACAATTTAATGTCAAAACTTTTCGATTAACTGCCATGCCAATGAACTCAAATCACATGCCTTTAACCGTAGAGAATTTAATCGCAAGTAGATGTGATTTACAATCATTCCCCTACCAATATCTTACCGGCTTGATTAAATTCCTTAAATTGTAATTTCTCGAAAATGTTGTTAAGTTTATATGAATACTATTTATATGAGTTTTGGGGATTAAAACGCCGTGTATCGGTCCTCGTTTTCTACAGTTAACACCCTTAAACATAGACAGTTAGAGGTAATTATTGCATCGATTGTATGTAGAATATTGACACACAATATCTTGGATTAAAATTGTTTTTTTTTTTGTATTAATTCAGACATCGTCGTCATCGATATTTTTATGAATATTGATATACTATAGTCATAAATTGTATAGTATAAATAGAGTAACTAAAATAAAATGGTAAGTATAGTAGTTCACTCCATGAATATAAATTTTGTCCGCCTTCGCTTTACACTTACATTTACAAATAGTACCCACATCCTGAACAATTGTTACACATTTTTATCACACGTCAAAATATATAACAATGAAATTTATTAATAATGAAGTTTATTTACTCAATTTTGTCCTTGAAAGACTAAAACTATCATCCTAATTGTATGAATTACAAACATATTTATTTATAAATATAACCAAACAAAACGCACAAAGCATTGTCTAACTTTCCAACAGAACTTTCATGCTATACTGAATGTCGCTACTTCATTTGAACCAACATAATCATAAACCATAATCATATAAACTATAATATAAGTTAAAATATATCAAGTATAATCATCTGACACAAATACTACACAAAATATACCTTTCAACTCTATATCTACGACTATATTAATATTTTAATAGGAGAGTGCTAATTTCGTAAGTTTGAGTATATGGGGAAAGTAGATAATTTGCCATATTCCGGAGATTGTATAATCTTCGGAACAACGCACCAATTAGAAAAAATCTTTTAGCATTTCAAAGATACATTATTCCGGATGGAAATAGGCTATAAAATATTTGTTTAATCCGAACGAAGTAAGAGCGAGTCGCTAGTTTAGGTATAAAGACAATATATTAAAAGCGAAATAACGGATATATTACTTATAATAATAGGAATACTATCCACAGCGCTTTATCAGACGAGATAAAAAACAACAAGTCTGGCGATTAGTCCTTAAACCAAATATTGTATCGGACTTGTTGTAAAAACAACAGTATCATTAACGTAATAAAACGGTACTGAAACGAATCTGGTAAATTGGAAATCACACACGCATTGGAGCTTAAAGAGCAATTCAAAGTGATTTACGGTCAGTCCCCTGCCAATATCTTAGCCGGTTGATTAAATTCCGCAGAGTTACAGCTATAGGCAAACGTCGTAAAGTCTATGTCGATTAGAGGCTATGATTTCACTACCACTGTAGGACGCCTGCTGTTAATTTCATCTATTGTAGCGAATTTGCCTGATTTAACTAAGCCTACCCTGAAAACACCTTTGATTAAATAATTAAAGAACTATTTTGTAAGTCGAATTAGCTTCTATTACTTAGGTTTATATGGTGGTAAGATTTATTTTTAGCAGCCTAGCTTCTGTTATCGATCGTGAAATGTTTAGGCGTGTGTATGCGTATGATCAATTGTTTGTTCTTGTGTCGTGTGTGTTTGTGATATCAATATGTGTGTCTCCGTGCCACCCATGACATAGAGAATTCTACTATTCACAAGCAAGAGAGTGCGAGCGTTTATTAATTATGTATGTATTGAATTGTAAGTATGAATTTATTATCAACAAAGCCCATGTTTAGGTAAAGTAAAGCATTGAGATGTTGCAAATAATACGTTGCACATTTCTCCATAATATTCTCACCGTTATGTGAGGTTTGTTTCTTGCTTGTGACCTTAAACTCTTTCTGAAAGAAGATTGAGGCGTAACAATGAGATAGTGTACTTATGTTTCTGTAAACTTGCGCAGCAAAAATTTAATAAATTAAAACTTTGAAAGTCAAATACTTTGTTAGACTTTTGAGTTTTAACCTTAAACTCATTCTAAGAGAGGAACCCAGTCTAGTAAGTAATTGTAGGTTGTCAAAAGTAGATTGAGCCAAGTCGTAAAAATTATAGAAGTTGTAAAGTCAGAAACAGTGTTTGAGTTATGCATGCACCAAGTTTTAGCAAACGCTGACGAGTTATATGAATTGACTCGGTGAACTGCTTTACCGCGGTTCTCCATCCTAGTTAACTGCACTGATTAGTTAGCTGCTTAAAGTTTCAAATGTTCCAGTGTAAAGGAACTATGCACATTATTAAGTTTATGTTATATTGCAAAGTTTCTCGGTCCGTTTTCATGACAATAGAATGTAAGATTATGAACATTTAGCTTAGGTTTGTGATATTTCTGCTTTCAGTATAACATCGGAATGACTTATCGATTGAGATGATATTTACACAATACATTTTTTGTAAACCAATAGTTTAGCTATACTTTGTTGACGACAGATGAGCGTCATCTGTCTGCCCGTCTGATGATTATTTATCTACCTATCAGCCTTTTATAGTCCATTGCAAGAGTTACACTTGTAATTACTGTGACCGACTGGTCCTGTGCCCTCCCAATCCAATGGCTTCCCGCTGTTGCCTTCATGTCTTCATTCACCTAATCGCGACGACTGTAATTCGTATAAATCAGCATAATATATGTACCTACTTAATTATTATAATAATTATTATCTATTCATAGTTTTGGTTTACATATGTAGGATAGTATTACGTATCGAATCCTAACTTAAACAAATATATTGTGTACAATCTCAATCGAAGTTACTAATTTTTCAAAAATTTCAAGGTATACACTGTATATATATAAAATTAACGACATGAGTGTTATTTATTAAAAGGGTTATGAGTTTACATCCATAAAAACAGTAATGTGACGAATTGGTGTTACCAAAATATATATTGTAACGAAAAATGGCGTAACGAGAAGGTCCTGTCATGGGCACTCGGTACAATTAATTATCACTTTCATCGCCTGGGATTTGAACCTGAAACAATCTCACAACATGACGTCCGAATATTGTAGCGCTGAAAATAAATGGTTTTTGATCATGTTTTTAAACGAAGGGGAATTTCATTTATGTTTGGATTACGGAGCTGTGTTGAGTGTTCATATTTTTCGTTCATGTTTAAATGCGTGATGTTTTGTTTAACGGGAATCTTTAAAATAAGCATCAGTACATAGTTTAAAAGAAATGTGTTCGAATAAAATCATCTCAACAATTACTACGCGGATTTTCATGTAGTTTTCATCGGTAGATACAGTGATATAACAGAAAGGCTTAGTGTATGGGATAAACATAAAATAATTAAAATCGCCTAATAAAATGAAAAGCAAAATGCGAATGTGATTTTTTTGTAGCCTGAAGGGCCTGAAGCCCTGAAACTTGTCTGAGAGACAGATGAGTTATCTGATAGTAAATGGTCACCGTCGCCTATGGACAAATGCAACACCGAACGAGTCACCATTGCAACGCTGACTCAGGATGAGAGCAGTTTTTACACCTTGTTGGAAGAACTCCATATCATGCTCTGGGAATGCCTCAGAAGTAAGATCGTTCCACAATGTGCATGTGTGTGGCAAAAAAGATTGCAACAATCTGACCCTGGGGAATTGCTACAAATACAGTCATGTGGATGGAACTTCTTTTTTGGGCAAGTAGTGCGATGATGAAAGGCTGACATCGGTACCAAGTCGAACAGTTCTTCGAAGCACTCACCGTTGTTATATCGTTAGAACAGACAAAGGCTACCTATGTCTCTTCTAAGGATTAAGAGTTCCTAGTTGTCGGTTTTCGTAGGTCTTGGACGACTCGGACGGCGCGTTTTTGTTCGGCTTCGAATGGATGATACTGGTATTTTAGTACCATCAATGGATACTACAGAGTTGGGAAAACAACAGTCCATACCCTGTCGTATCACTTTGGCTACTAGATTAGCCCGAATGTCTGGATCCTTCGAAGCAAACCAATGCTGCCTCGAAGATAGTGCCAATATAGGTTGCTGTTATAGTATAAGGCCCGAGGTACCTAAAGTCAAGTAAGTGTGGGCTATTAGCATAAAGTATTTTCTCCGAATACTACCGACATTTTAAAAATCTAAAGCATTACTCATATTTGAGGTCTGAGGGAATACTTCGAATTTTATTGATTTCGGATGATTTTACAAGAGTAAAGTGGAAATCATAACATACATTTTAAAGTTAATCTCAACCCATTCGTGTGTATAACCAAAAAACGTTTCACACCGTGTATATCCCCAGCCCGTCATTACAGGAGCCTATTGACTTCTCCCACGATAAGTACAACCGTCAAAGACAATACCCGTTCTTTCTGCTCACTCGTAACAAAAGCATCCCATAATACGTTACAAATGACTGCGGTCCTCCCACTTTCGGGATACACAAGCAATTTATCCCGAATGAGGGACTTGTTTTTGTCATTAACCTAATGTGTAAATAAATGTGAGCAATAATTAAACAGAGCGACTGCCGCGAAACTAATTACTCGTAAGCCCTTCTCATGTTTTTTTTTGTTTTGAAGGTTTAATCATGTTTAACCGAATGAATACGACAAGTCGTATGTACTTAGTTAATGTTAATAACATAATGAGAATTGTAAGCAGTAGTAGCCTAGTGGTATGAACGTGATCTCGTGTACGGGAGATTCCAGTTTTTTCAATATTTGTACGTATTTCAAATTAATTATCATATCATAGCTTCGGTGAAAGAAAACATCGTGAGGAAACCTACATATCTGAGAGTTTTCCATAATGTTCTGAAAGGTATGTGATGTCAATACGCTTGGCAAGCGGGATAAAGTTTGGTCTAAACCCCTCTCGTTGTGAGAGGAGAGCACAGCCGAGCCAAGCAGTGGGACAATTATGGGTGTTTATTATGGTTTTTAACGATGAACTTAATTAGAATTTGCGTTACATTATTATATTAATCGCTAACGACGAGTTGCTAGCTAATAAAGAAGAGAAGAATGCGCTTGTAAACTCACCACAGTTGAAAGTGAAATTAACTAACTGACTAAAATGATTAGGGCATATCAGTAACGGATTTTGGCTTGGATTCAAGAACGAAATCCTTTTTTTATTACATGCTGAATATATAATTATAATTTTTAAATAGGTATTCTTCTATTGGAAATGTTATGGTAGAAGTTAATGTTGTGTGTGTGTGTGTGTGAGTGGCCTAGGTGTGGTAAGTTACAAGTGTAGTTCGTGCTGGGAGCCCGGCAGAAGAAAACGATAGAAGTTCGACCAAAAATACTTTATTCCACAAGCACAATAACAGTTTATAACTACACGAAGCACAACACAAGTAATCAACCATAAAAGACAGAAGGAGAAAGAGTGATAGAAGATTGAAAGCATAGGAAACAGACTTAACACTTAAATACCAGCAAACAATAATTAGGCACAGCGAAGGTACTAGCGAACGTGCCGTGGTATAGCGATCAAGCAACTCAGGTATTGCGCGAGACGAAAGAAGGCCAACTGGTTGGTGGCAAACTGCTCAGAAACGCGCGCGCTGGCCGTTCCTGTTAGAGGGGTTGAGAGACGCGGAGAAGTTCGGTTGCGCGTGTTAGATTTGGTATGTATATGTATGTATGTTTGTATGTAATGTATGTAAAATATAAACATAATATAATAAACAAGTGTAAGTGAGTGTGTTAAGATATAATATTATAGACTACATAAACATATGAGGGACGAAGGTGTCCACCACACTACAGTAACGCGTAAATATTTACATTCCTAGTAATAAAAACATAACGGCACATTGGAGATACTGTACTAGTCACAAAAATAATTATTTTCTACAACCTAAACTCTTTTCTTTTCTTTCAAATTTCTTTAAGATATAAACGCCACTCAACAAAGTGTAGGTAAAATATTACCTTAACTATAACATGTAATCGGTCAGATATACATAAAATTATTTATTAAGATTAGGCTGTGACTTAAACACTTATGGCCAATTCCGAGAATGTATGTAACGATTATTACTATTAACAATTCGTTTCTATTTTATATGAACTTACTGAAACTTACTAAAATTTACCTTTATTTGATAAACATTATCAGAGCTATAGATCTATTATAATAATATAATAATATTTTAACCAGAATTAAGGGATATAATATAGGGTATAGGAATAGGCCGTTAATCTGCAATATCAATAAAATTGGAAAAACCCGAACCAGTAAATTAGGAGACGCCTGAAATTAAATGGTCGCCGGCCGATTCCGCCCGTACCTATCGACACATATTTTCACAGTTTATTTTCATTTCAATATTGATCTTATTACCTACAGTTTCGCGGAGGGTGCTTTAAAATATGGCAGTAATCTTTTCCGAAACATATTCACCCTCCGTGGAAGTTGACATTATTTACCTTAGAACGAAGGTTTATCTCCACAGAGGGAACATATTTTATACTCAAATTAATGATTAGTGAGATGCTGTTGTTTATGGAAATTTTTTGGTTGCATTTATTTAGCCGGAGAATTTATATGTTTGTTTTCATTTACAACAAAGATAAAGTGCTTGGTTGAAAAAATCTTGATGTCGTTTATTTTGCGATTGAAACCTGAATGTAGTCGTTTTCTTTGGTAATAACCAGTAAACGAGTAGTCTAGTGACGTAACATAACGTAAGCAATGGTAAGCCTATCTGCAATACCAGTCGAGTCAAAAAAGCGTATCATCAAAGAAGGAAATGAGCAACAAACTTCTTAACTATTCAGCACTGTACTTGAAACACATTACATTTTTACAATTATCTTATAGAAGAAGAGTGGTAGTTAGTTAGTATAAAAACCCACCACTAAAAGAAAGAATCAAATGCAGTATTGTCAGTGGTTTATCAGCGTACAGTGTACAGGGAAAGTTGGAAGTCAGTGATGGATCGAGTCCCCGGTATCCCATATTTATTTCTTAATGCACATAATAATAATAACTACGCATAACGCTCGTATAATAATAAATAGTAAAAACTAATAAATAGTAAAAACAAAAACATTCTAAAGTCTTCACACAACTTTAAGAATATCATGGTGAACTCTGAAATATTTCAGATTTTTCACGATTTTCACGATATTTAATAATAATTAATTTTTCACACGCACAAGTTTTAAAAAAATTATATATGGGTTCAGAATACGAATAATTTTCAAACCATATCCCAACAGTGATTCACTGATCATATGATATTTCCACAATTTTTTACATCACAGTATGATAGCCACTTAGCAATCATTTTGTTGTTACACGCGGTTACACGCAGATGATTGTGTTCAAAATATATTTTTTGACCAAATGTGTCTATTTTAAATTTTGTACAGAGCAAAATAAAAAATTGTATAACATAGTTTAGAACATTTGATATAAGTTTTATAGTGTTAGTTGGAGCTTTACCCGAAATTTCAATAGAGAGATCACTCAAATACCGTTTCATAAAATGTGTGCTGAATTTTGTTTGTGTACTTAAATTTACTTTTTTTTGCATGAATGGATGCATAGCAATGTGTTAAAGCTTTGTTGACACGAAAATACTATATCTTCCAACGTTTGTGGACTATGTAAAATAAAATAAATATCAGGTCAGGATCCGTTACGATTTGAGTTTGTTAATCCTTGAAGCTGTTTAAATATGTAGTATATGACATTTACTAAATATGACGTTAATAACTCCGTGCTACCAGTTACTACTGTCATATTTACCTAATAGTTGTTGAAAAAGCCATATGTCATAATCTCAGGTGAAGCTGCAAGCTTACAAAGTATTTTCGTCAATAATTAGCGGCGTAACAGGTAACCGGCGTGAGTAGAATCTATGGTGTGAATAGATCTGGGGTTATTGAGTTTCAATCGGTACGATTACTGGTTATGTAACTGATGTTGATTGTTATATAGTGTTATAGTATATTTATAGAAGGAACAAAATGAACATAACTGTCATACAAAACTTATGTATTCAAAGTAATACATATTTTTCACGACAATAAAAATTAAGTACCGTCCTAAATCACGTCGAATAACATTTGACCCGTCGGGATATAAAGCAACGAATTTGAATTAAATATATATACTTGCGAATATTTTTAATAATATTTTCGAATACTTTCAAATATGATAATTCATAAATCATGTACTGATCTCTTCATACATAAAGTAATAGTTATGCTGTGATTTTAGTGCATATGTACATATACATATTTTTGGTGCAAATAAAAGTATACATGCCAAAAAACAGTTTTTATCGGCTTCTGACGTTTCTACGTTACGTTACGTTATAACGCTACTGAACATATTATCGGTGTACGTTAAGTTTAGTGTATGTCAGTTCGGTTAAGGGTTTCGAAGAGGATTTCGCCATTTTCGGTCGGGTTCAGTTAACTGTCGATGTGTATGAAAACAACTAAATGTTAATTAAGTTAGAATATGATTTATCGGATTTTGTTCCGATGCTGCTCTCGTTCTGCCTTAATACCACTGACTTTAAGGTATTGAAAAAATCGACACGGAAAAGCGTACAATTCTTAAACAAATTGTAAGAATTCAAGATGTATTTTGTGTGTTCAACTGAACTATATTTGTTTGAAAAGCTTTGTAATATCGTCTCTACAGATCTATATTTAAATGTCGTTGTACACAGAGTAATTCAGGTGTATTACGTACTGTCAAGAGATGGGAACGCTGTCAAATTTATACGCGTCGCGCGCATATTTGACGAGGGCCAACAATTTCCCGCTATCTCTTCGACCAGGCGCTATATCGTATAAAAATATCAGCAAACGCACTGCTTATGTTACATTTTGGAGCAGATAGCGTTTTCAATTATTCAATTTGATACTAGCTTGATGAATATTGGCAATGTATTGTGTACTGTTTAGACAATTCAAAATGGTTAATGGCGAAGACATTATATTACTAATAATCTACCCTCTCTTTCTTTTGTAAAACTCCGCAGAAACAGATCCGTTTACATAATATAAGTTACAAATATACCAAGAATTATCCAAATCCGTTCAGTAATTAGTTCAGTGTTTTAGATTTCTACGTAGAAATAAACAGATACGAATTCCCAATAAATATTTTTGGGCCTCTATTATATCTATGCATATAAAAAAATTCCAACTGATCGCTTATGAATTATTAGGGGTCTTTATTAATGCTATAGAATCCAAAAAAATGTGATTACAATTTTTGTCTGAAATGACTGTACGTTTGTGCGCGCTCATCTCAGAAGCGGCTTAACCGATTTCCTCATGGATTTTCACTAATGTATTGCAGTAAGCGTCGCTTAATATTTAAAGTTCGATTCATTGCATTTCTATGCAGTCATTTCTATGCTTAAGATGCAGTTTTTCTAAAGTGAAACGAGATCGGTGTGTTACTTAGTAAAAAACATTCAATATACGGATTTGGCCCCGTTACAATTTGTTTATTAGTTTATATATCAAAAGGTATTTTGAATGTGAAATTGATAATTCAATGTGAAACCGTCATTGTGTGATAAAAATATATATTATAGAAATCACTCTGTACTATAATTATTACAATTATTTGTGAATTGTGTGATGTTTCAATAAAATATATTTATGGATATGGCTTTGTCGGTTAGTTTAGCGATATGGCCGTTCTGTTTATAGTACACAGATAGTATAGCAATTGTCATAATTTTTTTCTGAATTGAATATATTGTGTATGATGAAACACAAAAGACCCACGACACACCACGACACAGACACAATTGAAGGAATCTTATTGTAAATAAATAAATCCGAGAACAAATATTTATGTGTCACATAAATGTCTGCCCCGGCCGGGAATCGACTCCGAGACCCCTGGAGTCTCTCAACCCCTCTATCAATTAGACTATGGGGTCGGAGTGTTGGAATGTTTAAAAAAGCCAATGCTTCTGTTTCTCGTAAAAATATAAGGTTTTTCCTGTAAACTATCTGCAGGGCCGTATATTCCGTATTTTTTCTAAATTTTGACTTAACAGATGCGGAGATAAAGGAACGCAAATACTTTCTCTATTTTTTTCCTACTATATACCAATGCTTGACTACAGTTTCAGCTGATGGTACATGATGATGTAGCCTTAGATGGTACAGAAGATTAACAAAAAAAGTCTATTCACGCTTGACTTGAAGTTGCTGTAATGACTTTAAAACACCGACACGGGCCAACAAATATTTAATGCAAACAGTTCAATTTAAAATTAAATTTCTAGCTCCCTCTACTTCTACGAGTTCTTATTGAACCAATCACATGTGTTTAATGATTACCTAAATCTATATGCCTGTAAAAATCTATACAGTTTTCTAATAATTTCTTGTGAAAATTGCATACAAACTCAATTAGTGTTGTGCTCTCATCAGACAACATCTAACAAGATTGAGAGAGCACTGATAAGTATTACGGTGTAAAGGGGAGGACAGTCCTCAAGGGACTGCATCCACATATCCCGAGGCTGGGCGAGTCCATAGTTTTAATTCGATTCAACACTGTACAAAAGACGAGTATATAAAATATATTTTTATATGAGTTCATACAGTAACCGCAACAAAAAAAACCTTATTCTATATACTTATTTAAAACTTGTGCTGAGAAGTATCATTAGGCGTTTGGTCTCCTTAATAATAGAGCGTTTTTGAAATGGTGGTCGAACCAAATATATTATGGATAAGTGTATTGACAAAATTCGAAATGAATTAACGATTTTGTTTTTCATTAGTTTTTAAACTATCGAAAATGCAAATACAATATCTTATTAAATTATACGTATGGATAATAAAAAAAATTAATAGTTGCATAATTACACAATAATGCTTAATTCATTGAACAGATTTGGATGATACCTGCTATTTTAGTATCTTATATTATGGATTTATTTATACTTTACATTCTAGTAAATGGATCTCTGCCCGCGGGATAGAAAATAAAAGTTACTAGGGACATTGTACTAAAAGAACTTAAAATAAAATATTGATTGTCTGGCTGCAGCTATTGTAACAAATTAATATGTTCTACTTCTCAAAATTAGAAAAAACCATTCTTAAAACAAGGCCATTCTTAATTAAAACAAGGCGGGTGCTATTTCTCAACCTAAAGCCTAGGTTTTCTGAAGCGAAGCGAAGGTGGAGTATTGGTAATGCATCAAATTGAATTCGTATTTGAAATATACAATATTATTTGAGAAAAACTCGAAGATAACTGTTACATTCGTTTGCAACATAGCGTACGTAGGGTATTGGGAGGGGAGATCGAGAATCCAATGCATCATAAGTTTATTAGCCTATATCAAATTCTGAAAGTTATTACGGAAGAAATAATAATAAGATATGGTTATTGTCTTTGATAATTGGACGGTTATCTTATATTACAATTTTAATTATTTCATATCATAAAAGACGGGAATGATTGTATTAACTGTTACTAAGAGAAGTTATCGATCAACGTTCTTATGAGCCCTTACCATCACACGTTTACTTCAGGCTAGCCGTTGTGAAAAAAATAATAATAATTAAATAATAAAACAATCGTATGATTTCTGAAATATATAACAAAACATTTATTCTAAATTCGAAAAACATTTATTCGAACTGACAAGAATATTTTATAAATATCGCTGGTAAAACTTTTGAGTAAACCAGTTTACAGGGTAGCAAACAAGATAAAAATATATCCGGGAGTCTGGTGGAAAATACCGTTTTGTTCCATTGATATTGTATGAATAGATAGATAGGTAAATGATAAAAGGTTTACAAAAAATATATAAATGATTTTTGTACTTCGTGTGGATATATCCTTACGTGGTCACGGTTAACCTGAGAGAAACTTGGCACAGGTAACACTTGACTAAAAATAATGATGACAGATGAGCTTGTCTATCTTATACCTCGTTCATTTTCCTTTTATAAGCGAGGTATTTTCTTTCTAATAACGCATATTTTATCGGATCGATGTAAGAAGAGCTTCAATCAAGTTTTGTTTAGTAATAAATTAAATAAATAGAAGATTGAAAATTTTATTCAACTGTTATTATTAAGCAACGACTAGATCGGATTTTATAGTTGAAAAATAATTTTCACATTATAAAAGAATATAATATAGATAATTAAGTATTTAATATAATTTTTTATGCCTCAAACAACAGTGAGATCTTCATCGTGACTTCGACTGTCATATCATTCAATTCTCACGTATCAACGAATCAAAATTATTAAGTTATTGCAGCTGAAATAAAACAAAAGTTAACATTTAAAATGTATTAAATAGCTAAAGTATATTTTAGAAACATTGGACTGAATATATATTATAATAAAAGAGAGAGAAAATAAAAAAACCCATACAAGAAAAATTCTTCTCACCATTTCTCTCCTTCAAAATAATTAAGTGTTAGGTTACGTTCACACCTGTCGTCACAATTTTTAAATTCCAAATATCTGATGGACTAACGGAATCCTTATAGAATTACTTGCATGTCTGTCTTTCTGTTTTACCAATTGCGACACGTAAATTAATTCATCATACATCACGGATATGTTAAACAAAAGAAAGCTTGTCTATGACGAATATCATTTTTTTAACCGCGCAGTATATTGAAGAAACGAAAGGAAAACTTACTATTTACAAACATATTTCTTACAAGTCACGAAACTAAAGACGTGTGTAGTCCTAAAGATAGTGGGAATTCGCCCTAAGTCTAATCACAGCTTTCAAACAGTCTCATTACTCGGCACTTGACACGTTAAAGAATTTCTATGCAACTAAAACTGGGTCACGCACTGTTACGATGACAGCGTGACGTGATACTCTGAACGTGAAGGGATACTCTGACCCTCTTATATTCTTGTAACGATCCTTTATTATGAACATGTCTAACGATAAACATTGCAGCGAAAGATGATAATTATAATGTATATTGTGGAGAAAAAGTTAACTTTGATTTTTTTACCCGGCTACGGAAGTTAAAAGAGGGTTACGATTGACCGTTATGATTGTATGAATGTTCATCTGCTCCCTCATAATTTCTAAACCACTTGTCATAATTTGATAAATGAGATATCGTTGGATGCGTTGAGTGTCCGATGGTTACAGACTATGTTTAAATTACGTCGTGTTTAGTATCAAATGAAAGGGCTTGATTACCACATTTCAAAAATTTGTATATTTTAACACCTTAAGATATTTCAGTGTCTGAATACATAACTAAAGGTACGTAATATCCAGGGTTCTTTTTCAAGAGCCGTCCGCCACGAGAGCGCGTCTGCGACTAAACTAACAAAACAATACACTGTAATCGTAGTACGCGATTATAAGCTTTAGGGCAAAGTGTCACGTGATCTCGGCCATCTTCTGAACATCACACAAAAATATAAATATATTAAATATTCTAAAATAATACTAGTGTAACTTGTTTATTTAATAGACCATAAATTGCGAATTGATTGTACTTAACAATTTTAGATGAGAATATTTTCTTGTTTCATATTTTCTAGACCGTGATTCTTAAGTAGCCGGGTTTTAACAGCGAGCAAAGGGGCCATCTGGTAGTCTACCTTTTTCTATTTACATTCATCGCGTAATGTTAAGTTTGTTTACAGAACAAAAAATTAAAATAAGTGATGATTTCTTTTCTTTCATAACAAAAAATCTTCATCCCCTACCCGTTAGGGGCGAGAAAAGTTGAATATTACAAAGGGCGCTGAGAGACCCTTAAGAATGAAGAATGTTTTGCTGTTTTCGATTCCTCGTAATCGGGACTTCCTCCTTGGAATATTCTATCTCGGTAAAGAGCTTTGAATATTACGAAGGATCACGAGTCGAGAACCCTTAAAGGTGACGGTTTTTTGCTATATTTCTGATTTTTGAAATGATGGAAAAGTTAAATAATCAGGACTTGAAATGTTAACAGATTTCTTATTGGTACTGAACGAATATGCATATACTCTAGCTTAAACCCATACGATGCAAGACATGAGCTTCTCATTGTAATTGAGGAGACATAGAGCGTGCTTCATCACGCATCTCCGGAGCATACTGGTTTCAATCCAATTGACAACGTTTCTTATATGGTTTACTATGTATATAATAAAATTATGAACAGAGTAATTCGTTACCTACGATAGCCAATCGGGTAACATTGAGATGATATGACTGCAAAACGCACATTGGGAGTAAGCTTAAATAATCTCGTAATTTTTGTAAAGTCGTGAATTGTCTTATTGTTGTCATTTATAAATAGAGTAGTTTCTCGTTATTCCCTAAGAACTTCCTTGTTCTGCAATCATCAGTATAGAGACGAGGAAAACACAAAGATTTCCCGACGTCATGTGAAGCTCATCTAACGAGCCGAAAGATGAGGAAGTCGTAACGCTCAAAATGGGAAATACGCAATTAGAAGACGCCAGGCAGCGCTGCAATTTGACGCTTACAACAATAAACCAATTTTATCTTTTACCTGACAGAAAATGAAGAAAGTCTGCTTTGTTTTCTTACAATATTATTCTTTGTCAGTACTTTTTAAAAATAAATGTCGTGGAATCCAATATATATTAAAGTATTTGATTGCTAGCACTAACTCACCTCGCTTCACTTTGGGAGACAGATTCTGTGGAGCATCAGGGTTGCTGAATCTGCATTGCATTTAAATATCTGTTTAATAGTTACAATTTCTATTTATATTAAACGATTCTTTAGACACCTTTGTCGAGTTTTTTAAGTGCCCAGAAAATAAATATATAACAATATATAAATTTCGTAGTGACATAAAATTCTCTTATCAATTTTAATTCAAAATATAATCCAATACATAACAAAGATTTATTGTTTATATTTTTTCAAAATTACAGCCTTAGCAGATTCTGAGATAAATGCAGAAGATAGTACATTTTCGTATAATTACAGTAAAATTTAAAAAATGTTTAAATTAAAGAAATATAATTGAAGCCTATTATTACACGTCCTTTGCTGTTAAGTTTTTGTTTAGTACTTTGCTCCTCAAAATGTCCTCTCGAAACTAGTGTATTTATTTACTTATTACGTAATAATTGAGTTGTGTCATTACTCAAATTCAAACATAAAAACATTTTCGTAACAAAAAAAAACATTAGTTATAAAAAAATATTGAAAATAACCGACGAACGATCAAACGAGCAACCTAATGCTAAGTGATCACCTTCGCTCATAGACATTAGTCACACCAACACCATCTCTATTGCTTTATCGGCCAAGAAAGAAGAAGAAAGAAAATAATATACATGTAATATGAGTATATTGACATATTACATAACATTTTTCCGCCAACTTTTCGTCAAAATTACAGATTCGTCTCGATAGGTACCGTTATTGATAGATGTACAACCTGTAGAACAGTTTTATATGAAGTACTACAAAATAAGTTTAAAAATTATAATTCTATAACTAAAACTTCAGTAACCATGACTTGTTATCGTAGCTGTATTCGATAATCTTTAGTTTTTTCTACGCATTCGTACCGTATGGTTTAAGGTTAGAGAAAGGCTGAGAGATTAATAGTTTTGGTAATGCAGTACGTTGTTCCATATTATGAAAAGCCAAATACTTCAGTGGATATACCACATATTAAGAAAGTCTCACCGTGCTTGTTATCCCACATGGATCATATAGGGCCTAAGTATCGGTTAACTAAAATAATAAAAACATAAAAATATAGGTATCTACTCGTTTCAGTTCAATTAAATATAGTCCGCGATGATATAAATTTAAAATAATTAAGGTAAACATAGTGATACCTATCTTCATTTCGAATATATACCTACTAGTATTTCCTTCGAATCTCAATAATTACAATTAAACGTTAATGTTGATTGTGCATTCAGGCGCGACGCTCGATGTCGCATAAATTATGTCCTCTCAATATGACGCATTAAAAGGACAATGGCCCGATTACCAAGACCATGGGGATATTTAAATAATGCTTTCTGTGACGCATGAAGGAGTTTCCGAATAAAACTTTTATCTTTCCACACAAAATCCTAGGTGCGTCGGAGATGATGTCATTAATGCATGAATCGTTATTGCATCGTATTATGTCAATCATACATCATACGTCACCTTATATTATAGTTTGTATAAAACGTAAAATACGAGGGGTCTGGGGTCTGGCTTCGTTCGTTGATAAACTAGGTACTATGGTTAAATTTTAGTAAATTGAACCCCTATAGTTTTCACATTAGTCACGGCATTTAGTTAATTATTAAATCCCAAATCGTTGCTTTTTTTGTTTAAAAAGATAAATATGCGTACGAGTTTTGAATTAGATTTTATAATGAAAAGTTAAGTTAGGGGTCAACATCAGCGAAAACTAATTTAATTTTAACACTGTCCATGCAATGCAAAGTATTTTCATAATTCTAGAAAGAAATAATTAAGAACATATTCTCTAAAACATAACGGACTCCTGGCGCTTTTGACTATAACCGTAAAATCTACTGAGTACTTTCGTTAAGAACTAATGGGCGTATTAAATTCCACAGCAAGCATTAAGATTGGAGTGCTTTTTTAAATATAAGTTCAAATTCAACGTCATTTAATCATTTAAGTTTATAGACACATTAGGTGAATACACTTAACCACGTAATTTTTTGCTGCAACACCGTTTCAAAAAGGTCCTTTCACATTGAAGAAACTCTTCAGCACATCTTTTAAAACAATTGTAAATAATAAATAAAACCGGAGTCCTATGAGCGCGTGCCCCGCCGGGCTCTGCTCGGGGGTGACGAACTACACCCCTTACATCCTGGTGTTACGCCGATATGCGGCCACACATACCGGCGTCCTTCCCGGGGTCGTTGGTAGGACGGTCTGGGCTCCTACCCTAGCCGCCCACGACCCCGGAAGCCCCCTTCTAGTCGCCTCTTACGACAGGCAGGGGATACCGTAGCCCTATTCTTGTCCCGGGCTACAGGGACAGTCACTACATTACCTAACTTCATTAACCTAGAATATACAAGTACAATAAATATTAATAATAACTCCTAAGTAAACGCCGTGTTATTAGACAGTAAATCACAACCAAGCAAATCGCAAGTTAATACAAAAAATAAATATTCACGTAGTAGTTAATAAGCCCTTTGTTTTATCTTCACAATATTTTGACGACAAAGAACCGATGAGCGTAACAACCTTCACTAAGCTTTCATCATAATTAAACCTCATTGTAGTGAGGCAGACAGTCGAAAGGAATAAAAATCAAATTCATAGCCATTGTTTGAAATAGCAAGAAATTGTTATCGCACTGAATAATTAATAATTATAAGCCTGTGAATGCTGAAGAGCAACAATGGGACTGCTGTTTTTATTTCTGTTCTGATACAGCTTCATTCATTTATTACAACTTCTACTGACTCGAGTCTTCTGTCTGAGTGAGAGGAGCCGTGATAGCTAAACTGTAAGTTGTATTTTATTCATTATAATTCTAAATGGTACCTATTGTCCCAGGACCAGGACCCATATCCTGGTCTTAAAAATACTCTAATACCAAGCATCATCTAAAGGAATTGTCATTTTAGTTTTATACGTATATAGACAGTCAAACAGAAAAACCCCTATTTTTATTATAATAAATCAATTGAACGAAAATTCTATTTAATTATTAACTACCAGCAAATGCCTTCGCTTCGCTTCGGAAAAACGACCCCACGCTTAAAGCTAGCATCTGCAATTTTTTAGGTTTTTGTCATTCGGTGAATTAGAAATATATAAAATGAGATTAGCGGGAACAAATGCACAGACAAACAGACAAAAATTCTAACAAATATTGTTTTGGGTTCTGTTGCGTTAATAAAGGCCCCTAAAAATTTTTTTTCCTCATATCTCATTCATGTACAGAAATGGATCAGTTAGAATTTTATTATTAGTATAGTTGTACTGCATCTGATTTTAATGTTACGACTGTAAAATTTCATATTATTTTTAATATCCACTACGGTTTCCAAAAAATATGTATAGTCTACAGTATTTTGGATTAATGTGTGGGCTGATAAAATTTATGTTTAAAAGGACAAGATGTTTAGAAATGTTTACAGCAAATGCAAGAAGTAGACCTTTCTGATTTCAGCAACGTGCATTTTCAAGGATGAATTGCTTTCAAATATAATTTCTAAGTCCTTCGCTGTTTCCGTGAATGTTATAGGATAACAATCTTAGCAAAGAGAATTTAGTGATGGTACATTTAATTAGCTACGTTCGAATTTTCTACCAGTTATTATAGACTGTGATGAGATGTGCACTGTTATTAGAAGTCTAAAGGAGCTGAATCACTTGCTGACTCGAATCAAATCATTGTCCCTTGTATCTATTGCTGCCTTAATGTTCATTATTGACAAATAAAGATATAGTTGAAAGTTATCAGACGGAAATTAGATTGGTAATGGAGTTATTTAACAAAAAAAAATGGGGACAAGATGCCACCTTAAGGAATGCCCGCGATTACATGACACCAATTGAACAGATTGTCATCAAAAAAGATATGCTGCAAACAATCACGAGTTCGAAATTTGCCGAGTTGAATGCGCTAATTAAAATCTAATAGGATTTATTACCTATAGCTATACGGATATTTTCAGTTACTTTAATTAATGCGGTACTGTAAAGTGACCTGAATGAAATCGTAGAAGATACCAGAGATAAGTCAGATAAGAAGTTTGGAATGTTGTCGATGCATGATAATTATATTCTGGAGCTTTAGAGAGGAAAAGAGTTTTTATTGAAGAATGTATGACTTTTATTTTAAAATTTTTCTTATCATTGTTTATTCGTTAGTAGTTAACAATTCCAGTACACAACGTGTGTCCGCCCTACGAGACTCACATTTCAGACGAGATCGGATTTCATGGCTACAAATTGCTTTTGCGTCACAGCAATCGAAAATTTGAATTGGTTTTAACCTCAATGTGAAATAACTTCCAGTTCGCGTTGTGTCGTTTTTGTATGGCCCATACGCGATTCATATTCGTCTGGTTTTTTTCGTAGCTTTGTTGTTTCGGAAGGTTATTGTATTGAAATACGTTTATAAAATTCAAGGCAAGGATAAAGTAACGCAATTTATTATATTTTTCTACGCGTGTAGAACGCAATAGCATTAGACAATAGTGATAATATATAGTTTTTATCGTTACTTCCTTACTTTACATTATAATATAAATTAATTTAGCAGTAAATTTATTGTGATTTTTTTATATATGTTTTACATACATAAATTATTTATATAATTATAATGTTATTTGTATAATTTTGCAAAAAAATAAAGAAAATATCAGTTACCTTCTTTCTTATTTTACCACTAATCGTCAAAACATTCAATCTTATATCTCCGAATTCCATCTTTAATTTTTTCATTTTTCACCTTTTTCTTTTTCATTTTTGTCATTTTCATTTTCTTTTTCTTTGTCAATTTTCACCAAACTTTTATGAGACTGTATTTATTTAACTATTTATGCATAGAGAGAATAAAACAGAGGTTAACATGAAATACAGAATACAAGGGAATATATANNNNTATATATATATATATATATATATATATATATTATAAATTAATGTACATATATAAGAAGAGAATACTATGAAAGAATAATATAAGTAAATTGAAAATAAGTAGAAAGGGAGAGAGAAGAAAAAATTTAGATGCTCGGTGGTAAAGAGTTTCACAGTCTGACAGCATGGACAGACAAAGAGCGAGAATATGCGTAAGTCTTGTGAGCAAAGGAGGGACTGTATCGTTGGTATACACTTTAAAACAAAAAATAATTACACAAATCGTTTTGCAGATCTCAGAGAAAACGGTATAAGCACAAATAATACCGATCACAAAGTAAAGTCCCCATTTTTCTTAAAGATTAAAAAGAACTATTACTTGTTTCAGTAAAAGGAAGCTATCAAAATTTGTATAAATAAGATTGACAAATCTGCCAACTCACACTTGGCTGATGTGACCGAAAAGTTATAGTTACGATAAATCCTAGTTCAAAAAGCTTCCACGCAGAACCTTCAAAAACATCATTATTATTCAGTCCAATGGGTCATATATTACTAGCACAATTAAAAACAAATTACTTAAGATGATTAAAATCGCTGTTGATAAATTTTGCCATGTATGAAATGGCGTTTTACGCATATTACGCACATATCCGCACCGTGTTCCATTTATATACATTTCCCGTCGGCATTAACGCTTGAGTTGTTTGCAAAGGTAGCGCTGAAAGCAACACGCACTGACTCAGTGAACCAGTAACCTGCATAGCAAAGATAACTGAACAGGGTCCCACGCATCAACAAATTTAGGGCATGAAACCACAAATGTTGGTAATATACTAAGCAAATATTCTTACTGGTACTCCAGTCATATTTTTTTCTTATATCAACATAATTACAAACCATAACATTCGTACTGCCAAAATCAGGTCTCCTCTCAGAAAAGGGTAAGGTTGCCAGCGGGCGTTATAGAGAGTAGCGACTTTGCCTTATTACAGATTAGTCGACTTTACACAACTTTGATAATATTATGGGGAACTCTTTTTCAGGTTCCTTTACCACGTACACAGCCACACACGGCCCGGGCCACACACAGCATGATGAGACTGGCGCTCAAAGTACTAGGCTGGGTCTGTTTCCTTCTATTCTTCTGAATAACGTATCTACGTATAATGCCCGTATGTGTGACTCACGGATTTCCTACTATAACCCAATGGTCTTATATCTTTATGTGGGGCGCGCTATAAGTTTCCGGAATCAATAATAAAAAAATTCTATTAGTGGTCAAAAATGAATTTATTGTTTCTCAAAATATTTGCCATTTGCGTGACGTCAGATACATGTTTTTCATACTCTTCGACAGTCTCATCTGGTAATGAAAACCGTTGATCGCGTAATTGGTTCTTGAATTTTGGGAACAGAAGAAAGTCACACGGTGCCAGGTCAGGACTGTATGCTGGATGACTTATAAGTTGTTTTTCGCCTTCAAAAACTCGTTTGTCTGTTTGGCCGTATGGAAACTTGCTTTATCGTGGTGCAAGATGATACAGCGCTTACCTTATTTTCACAGAGTATGCCAATAATTTGCGGTAAATAAATGATCGTGTACCAGTCATTATTCACGATACGACGATTTTCTAAAGCAACAGTCGCCACGTGTCCAGTTTTATTAAAAAAAGAAACAATCATTCGCTTCGAGGCACTTTTCGCGCTCGTCACTTTGGTTGGTTTCGGCTCATCTCGAAAGACCCATACGCTCGATTACTGCTTTGTTTTGGGATCGTAGCTATGAATACATGTTTCGTCACCTGTTATTATGTCCCACACCAAGTATGAAGCCCCTTCGTTGTATCTGGCAAACATAGCATGGCACCAAGTGATGCGGTCCGTTTTTTGAGCATCAGTCAAATTGTGTGAGATCCCTCGAGAACATAGCTTTCTCACACCCAAATGTTTGTGTAAGATTAACTGTATTTGACTCATTCCTATGTCCAAAGATGTCCGGGTCTCATGGTAGGTCACATGCCTGTCTGCTTCGATCATATGGCACACAGCATCAATGTTTTTGTGGTTCACAGCGATGAACGGGCGACCTTCACGATTTTCATCATAGAAATTGACACGACCGTGTTTGAATTCTGCAAACCAACTATAAATAGTTGTCTTGCATGGTGTTTCTCCGTCAAAAGTAGACTGAAGCCGAACGAGGCTCTGCTTAGCTGTCAAATTACACTTAAAATCGTAAAAAATCGTGCAACGAAAATTTTCCCGTGTTAAATCCATTTTATTGTTATCACGCAATTTTTAAAATGAAACCACACTGTGAAAACAATCGACAATCTGATGAAACAACTTGTATTCTACGGCTAAAGAGTTCCATTTTTAAATGTAGTAACAACTTTTTAAATATTGTTTATGTAACTGTCCAATTCCGGAAACTTTTAGTGTGACCTATGTATACCGGTAATAGGACGTCAAGGGATTTCCGTCATATTCTGCCGTAATATGGGTAGCCCAGTTAAAATATATTATTAATTATACATTCTGTTATGATATTCACAAAATGTACATTTTACGTCGATATTTTGACTCAATTCGTCTAGGACAACAATCCATGTAACTTGTACATGCGAGGTAAAATATAATGCATGAGTTCTCATACCCCGGCCTAGTTGTCTTAATTAGGATATCATCCGTAAGTGTTCCGCACTTGTTAGGCATGTTTTTAATTTTCAATTTGTATTTCCTTTTTAAATTCCTACTATTAGTTTACACTCTCCTTATATATGTTAGAGATTATCAATTTACGCGGGTATTCGACGTTACTTATTTTATTAGTGTCGACACCACACAACATGTTTGACGTCCTATAGATTACCAGTTGTCTATGCCAACGCATCTGTCAGTAGTGCCTGTGATCGTTTGCCAAGACTCACTTGCTCTCGGAACAGCGCCTGCGCCGGACGTGCGCACTGACTGATAAAATTATAATAAAATCATAATGTTGGACGATGATGGAGGTCATGTAAATGGCCATCCATTTGAATCTGCGACATATATATATATATATACACATACATATACATATATATATCTTGTTCAAATTTTCAGTCGTTTATAAAATACTTTTTATTCCTCCACTCAAATTCAAATACAATTTTTTAATCTTGTAGTTGATGATACTTGACGTTAATACAGATTTTTTTCAAATTTCATTTCGTTATTTAAATTTCATTTACTGATTTTAGTTTCATATGGGACAAAAAGTTCTCATATATAAGATGTTTAGCAGGATATAAACATACACGTTTACCATATTAATATGAATTGTTTAATTTAATTTAGCAATAACAACAATTTCTCTCGTCGATTTTCGAATTAAAATGGTTGTTTCATTAAGGTATTTGTATGTCTCCAATCATAGATATGGGAGAGGATCCATATTGTAAACATTTTGCCTAGCATACCCGTTGTTGAGCGACGCACCAACTTTGCGTGATAAACTCCGCGTTCTTTAAGCCAGGCGCGGGTCAAGTGTCACATTAAAAACACAAAAACAAGTAACTTTGCTTACGTCGTCCACATCAACTATAAGAATGGAGTGACATCATGTTAGATACAAAAAAAATCTCTATAGCTGGTTTTTATGTTTTCTATTTATTTATGAATAAGCACTTTTATCTCACTCCGAATCTGTGGTTCCAACACTTGACATAGCAATTTCCTTCAACCAAATACTCGCAAATTATTACATTAATTAAACTGTTTTAATAAGATATCACAAAGTTTTATGATTACGGTCTGCATTGACCATAAAGTTATAATTGACATCTTGTTTTCAACTTTATTACTACAAAAGGGAGCATTATATATAGCATATTTTATCTTCCTGTTGGTTTCAAATCTGAAATTAAAATTTTCTTCATAAAAATTACGCCCTTTCCATGGTTCAGTAATTTTAACATGAAAATGAAATAAATAAAAAGCGTTCCTACACTCACACTTTTGCACTTGGATTCTCTGTGTTGCCGGTGGCGTGGAAATACACAAATATTACGTCTCGAACACCCATTACCCGGAAATAAACATTTACCACTTAGACGTGGTTCAGAATAAGAAGTAAATCACGGTGTAGCTCCAATTTACAATTTTGATTTTGCAAAATTTTATAGTTAAATTAAATTAAATTGATTATCACCATTTTTATCGGATGGGCAAAATTGCTGGTGGCATGGTAACGCATCCTCACGAGTAGAACAATAATTCGTGCAAAGTAATATTTCCACAAGAATTCATTGTTTCAAAGGCCATAGCGCCTGCTCCTTAGCTAGGCTCTGTAGTAGAACGATTTGCCAAGTGCTTAGTGATATTGCTATCATCACTAAGGTCACGTGATCCGTTCCATTTAGTAACCTTATTAATGACCCTCTTCGACATATCTGTTGCATAAATTTCAGTCCCAGCCGGGAATTGAACCCGGAAGGAAGACTAAGCAGACAGGGTCCCTACCAATTAGTTTTAGAGATTGTATAAATTTATCACCATCACATATCCATATAGATATGGATGGGCAACAGCAGCAGTGTCGCCGATACATTAAGGAAGTCTTTTTCAATAGTTTCGAAAGAACCCAACGTCGAAAAGCACTCAAAATACCTCAAAAAGAAGCTCGTTCCAAAGTTCGCATATACATGGCACAACAGATCATGAATTTTTAGAAGGAACTGTGTCCCAGCTCCATCCGTCTAATCGATGAAATTATTTATTGGGCGAATTATGTGATGATGGAAAGGTGACGTTTTTAAGACGCTAACTTTGCCTTAGCTTCCAAATGATTAGTTAGTAAGTGAACCGGACTGAACATACGAACGCCAAGGATTTTGGTGCCTTTATTAACATTCAGGCAATTTGACCTTTTTTGAATACCATTCAGCCTTTGGACACACACACACACAAAGTGGTCCTTCATTATATTATGCTTCCTTCCTGATAATTGTAACAAGAAAATGCCCAAATTAATGGGCACGTACAAAATAAGAGTGGACAACAATAAACTATAAAGTTACTGCTTTCTACTGGACTGCTGTTGATCACATATATCATCACATTGGATCGTATTCAAGGAATGAAGAATTACTGCAATAGCGGACTTGGCCATTCCAGTAACTCAAGTTTAATTTATTAAAGCCACTGCTTTGAGATAATGATCTCACACGTATCTTTCAAAGTCGGAAGCTTTTTTATGTTAATAGCCGACAAACAAGCAAACGAGTCATCTTATGGTAAGTGGTCACCGTCATCCATAGACATCAACAAGAGAAAAGGTATCACTGATGCGTTATCGGCCAGGAAATGAGAAGAAAAAAAAAAGTATTGGCTCTCAAGCCGCCAGCTGGAACACGACGAGTCGTTTGGCGCCTGACTCAAGCAGGATGGTGGTAACTAGCCAGACAGGCTTCACGGATAGATAGTAATACCAGTAATAATATTAATCACTTAATAATAATACTTATGCGAAAACCTCACCACCAAGAGACCTACTCTTACGACACCCTGTTCTGCCAACATGGGATCCAGGGAAGTAATCTAGGCCGCCCTAATAAGATCTAAAAAGGGCTCTGGTCAAACTACAAGGATTTTCAGTTTTGAAAAATTATATATTTTTCGGCGACGACAGTAGTTTTAGCAGCATTGTCGAACATAGCGTGGGCGTATAATCCTTTAACGCTTTTAATTAATTGTTAACATACACTTCACACCGGGCAAACGAAACCAGTAACAGTTCCTAGTGCGGAGGAACCGATCTCTTCGATAGCAGAATGTAAGCTGAGGCTTTATCCACGTCACTCCACTAGCTAGGCTCTGTTGTAGCACGATGTTAGTCGAGTATCGACGTCATCGCGGCGGTGCTGCCATCACTCGGATATCGTACTTTGTTTCGTTTGACGTCAATACTAATGACCATCTCCGACATATTCATTACAAATGAATTATCATTACTTTCAGCGAAGTTAATATCATCTACATTCTTAAACATTCTCCATAATCTTTTCAAAGGTGTGTTCAATGTGATATTAGGCCAAATTTAAAACTATAACCTTTACTCTGTCATGCTGCATGTGTGGGGCATGCTAAGCTGCGGGGCATATATGGGTTGTGATAACTTTGCGGGATCTATCAAGTAAAATATTCGTAATTCCATCTTAAAACGAGTCCTTTCAAAAAAATTTTATATACAAATACAGAGGTAACATTATGACATTGTTCTCCCGCAACACAAAACAAAAAGTGCATTAACATCGCAAGTTTCTTAACAATGCTCTTGTTTTTATGCCTTGGAGATGCTATCTCGCTGAATAATGTCTGTCAATTACGTACTCCTGGAGATATAGCTGTAAGAGACGGGACTCATAATGCAGTGAGTATCTCTCACCGCGAAAATTCTGTTCGATACAAGTATTCGCAAACAAGATTCTGGAATTATCTTATCTTGCATCTGTTTTGTTACCTTGAATGATCTAAGGGTTGTCAAATATGACTTTTATGTGATTAGCTTTTTGTTTATACTAATAACAAGTGAACGTAAAGTTCATCTAATTGTAACCGTAATTAACTCATTAATTATATTAAAAAACTTGTTAATTACAGCTCATGGACTACTATAATCAATGTCAAATAGACTTACAGTGTGATTTGAGGTCGATCATAGATTTATTGCTTCATTCCGATTGAGTGAAAGGGGTCATTTATAAAGGTTGCTAATCCGATCACACTTTCTCGAAACACAAGGTTAAAAGCTTGTTTTGTTCCGTGTAACTATTCTTTAACCATAAAAAGGCTTACTTACTAGCAGTAATAATAATTTTAATAAATTTGAAACTATGCATTTAAAAAACATAAAAAACACATTTGCATCCACGTAAAACCTAACAGATAGACAGAAAATCAGCCACGAAAATGATCCGACAATGATATCGTCTGTTTAAACAAATTAACAAAATCCTAAAATTGACCACCAATTGATTATAGATAAAGAAACCTACATCCTTATAGATAAAAAAAAAAATTCGTTGGAACAACCCTAGACGCACTTAATTAGTTAGAATGGTCAGTGCGGGAGCCAAGTACCGCACAGTTGCCAACGGCGAAGCAAGCCGAAACAAAGAGATTTAGTCTTAATGACCATCTGATAACGCTCACCGGACAGATATCCTTTCCTATTATTTCCCTTGCCAACACCATCCGAACATAAATTTCGAAAGTCTTTTGTTACGCCATGTTGATTATACAATCGTCTGCCTTAATTGGAAGTTCACCAAGACCATTGTAACGGTAACGAAAAATAAATTATCTTGTTGTACTATTGAGAGATCGTACCTATAAGTAGTGATCATGACCTTCTAGCCACTATGACTGCCCAAGATACAAGGGTCTCTGTCGATTTGAGAACCACGTCTTTTCTTCTCGTGCTGCATCCTACATGACGGATGAGACTGTTTTCAAGACCCTCCTGTTGGAGTCGTTGAGCTATTTACGTTGCAGCTTAATCCCAACGGTATTCATTTATAGGCTTGACTAGCTACCACCCTCTTGGAATCGATCGTTAATTACTTTAAACATGTGCTACCACCCTCTTGGAATAAATCATTAAATACTTTAACCATGTCTTAATTCTTTACTCGATTATGGATCAAGCATACTTTCTCATTTACATACGTCCCTGGATAGCGGTGACTACTTTGGTATTTGAATGGGCGACCACTACTGGCAATCTATTAAAGTGCTTTTGCACTTTGAAGGGCACGTTCAAACTTTGGTCTTAGTTGTTACGTAACATGGCTGTGGTTTAACCACGCAATGTTATGACGAACTCTTTAAAAATAAATAACTTTGAAAACATTATTATTAAAATTGAGAACAAATATTGATATCGATATATATAGATGATATAGATAGATTTTCATTTGTTTATGCATTTGATTCATAATGGCGTTATCTAATAATGGATTAAGTTGATTTAATAGAAGCATATTTTCTTTTTTGAAGCTATATAATGAATTAAAATGTTACCGGGAACACACTGCTGATCGAGCTTCACCTAATTTGAAGTCAGTTTTAAACTATTAGTATATTGTGAAGCTTGATAAAAAGTTTAGATGCAGGAGGCAGCTGAAAATATTGGTGCATATAAATTAACTGTACGATAAGCAATAAAAATAAGAATAAGTGATCTGTACAAACATTACTTCACCCATGCATTTTAATGGTTACTAGTTACGTATACCACGTAGAATTACAGCAACGCAGGGTCATGTTTTTTTTCTTTAAATATTGTATAATAAGATCTTCGCCATAAGATTTACCTCGTAACTTTAAATAGTGAAAATTATCAAGAAAAATTAAATAATGTCGCTGAAATAGAAGATGATAAACAAAAAAAAACATTGGTATCTTAGTGGTTTGAAAGTAGGTCGAGTCGGGAGACCCTCGAATTCTGCACAAATCTCAAATTTTAAAAATTATGTGTATATTACAAATTAGTCATCACTTGCTTTAGTGAAGGTAAACATCGCTAGGGAACTTGCATACCTGAGAGTTCTCCATAATATTCTTATATGGTGTGTAAAATCTGTCAATCAGCACTTGACCAACGTGGCGAACTATGGTCTTATCCCCTCACATTGTCAGAGAAGACCTAAGCTCAGCGGCGGGATAATTATGGGGTGCAATGTTGATTATTCTCATAATCAATGTTAATATTTGTCATTTTGTTATTATTTTGTGTTATATAACTAAATGGGGTAATTTTACATAGCTTGCGATCTGTCCTGTCTGGTAAGTTTGTGTGAGTCTGAAGTAGGAAGGTCTCTCTTCTCTGTGGTCCTCTTGTATCATACACGTAAATATTAGACATATAACTTAGACATAATATTATATACAAATATAAATTTATATATACATTGAATGAATTTATTTTATGTATCACTAAAATTTTATTATTCCTTATAATAATACAACGATTAACGGTATTAAGATGAATATTTTGTGGCCGTTGAATTGGTACATACGGTCCTATAAAAATCCATCTTCACCCGATATGACGCCGACAAATTTTTCCTATGCGGTTACAATATATGTATCGATTTAATGAACCTCGATAGAAGGCTGGGAGTAAAAGAAAGATATTTTATTAACATTTAAATAACATTCACGTTACGTCGTCATCTAAAGCCACTACAGATGTTCTGAAATGTGCCATACCTTCATCCAACAACTTGGAGATTGTATTGAAAATTAATTGACGTATTCGTTTTGTGAAGATATCAGATTACTTCGTAATCGTTCAAAATGTATAAATAGATATTTCCTAATATAGTTACTTAAAGCAAATTATAAATTAAACATAGAAAGATGTTATAAGTCAGTGGTACTACTCCACTTCTACTCTCCAAGTAGGATGGTGCACTCTGCGAGCATAGGAGATGGCTTGGGCTCAAATATATACTAGCTTTTAATTTTATCTACGTTTATGCTTCACGATATAAGAGAAATCAAATGGCATTTATTATTAAAATATTAGAAAAGACAAATCATTCGAATAGAAACGTTGTTTTGTGAATCATGTAGCATTTGGGTTTCATTTTTAGCATTATATTTACGGAAGAGCAACCAAGTGAAGGAATCCTCTGGCAGTGAATGCAAATAGATCGCTATCCCCGCTACCGGTATCAGTGCCCTCGGGATACTGAGGACCAAATCGTGGTTGTATGATAAAAGTTTAAAAGATAGATATAAAAAACGTGACAAAGTAACCATCGGCTTGGAATCCGTGGCACGATAAAACGGACTCATCCCGCGCCGCTGAGCTGGAACGCCTGATAGTGTTTCAAAACATGGTTATGTTCACCAAAAAATAGTGCGAAAACTGTTTCGGACATCTAATAAATCAAGGAAGTAGTACTGTAGTGGCATTTTCATGATTTAATTCAAAATTATAATAAATACTCGAAATAGATGGTCGCATATATCCTAAACTCGTAAGACAGGTAGAAGGTATAACTGTAATTCCAACAGTTTCGCATATGCAATTTCCCATGTTAAGTAAACGACATTTGTATCTAACTTGTAGTTCTACCAAAAATGTTATTGGCTAAACAAGGAAGATAACGCAGCGTAATATACGGATGTCCAGTCCGGGGCAAGCTTCCAGCGAAATAATAACCTCGTATCATTTGAATACGACGAAAAGCCAAACGGCTTGCATTATTCATAGCTGTATAGCATGCACATTTATTCACATACTTATTAGGGTTCCTCTGAGTTTTCACTGAAACTAAATTGGTCTTTGAGTGAAAATTTTGAAAAATCTGCTCTCGTTCTATGTATATCGGTTACTAAGAACGATAAATCTAAGAATGACTTAGGGCTTAATTTTTATATCAATAAACGGCACTAATAGCTACCATCTACGGACGATTGTAAGATTTAAAGCGTCACCAAGGTACGTATCATTGTATTATAATGATGATAAATTACCAAATTATATGATTAAGGATTATATGGTATTATTTAAACGTCTGTCCCGATCTTAAAATCCGTTGCAACGAGTTCAAAACGCCTGTGCGAGATACTACTTCAAATTTCACCTCGCGCACACGTAAAACCTTACCTACATTTAGGTAAAATTTTGAAAATGCCGTATCGCGAACTGCTACATTTTGTAATATTACTCTACTGTATAATCAAACACAAAGACCCAAAATATTTGTTTTAAAAACTTAAATACCTCCATTTACGAATGTACGCCTGCATTTCGTCGCAGTTTAAAATACACCGCCACCAAATACATATTGGTTGATCCAGGTTTATCCTGCCGCCACACATTCGCAGTCTGCTAACAGTTACTTTTCAATTTAAATATATAGGGACTTTGAAAATAAATAAATTTCTTTCTTTACTGCTTCATTATTTAGTTATTTTTTATTATTATTTACCCAGCGTTGTTTTGCTTAATTTATGTTGGAACTACTGGTAGATAAAGTAGCTAGTACCTATTGTAACCAGGCTGAGTCGAGTTCTATTTGTTGAATGGTAACTGCAACATGGAATAATAACTCAACATTGTTGATGTTTAGGTTACAATTAGTATTAGAAATTTGTATTTAATGTTGAAGCTATTTTAGAAATAAATTTATTTTCTTTTTTCATCGAGGCTTCATCGGTCAAAAAGGTAACGGGGAACATAACTCTTATTATTCAGTCTTATGGACAACATTTAACCAAAACGGGTTACCCAAACCCATTAGACTTAGTTTAGTCACAGTAACCCTTGGTAACAAAACCCTTACTAATCTAACATATAATAAGATCGAGGAAGCTCTACATAGAATTAAAATTTAATTGATTAGTAAAGATACTTTTAGATAATTATACATAGTATCATAGTAATTTAATAATGGTACCTACTTTAAATACAAAATTGTTGTATCATATTTCTATTTATTTCAATGGCAAATATAATTTAAAATGTTAACAGTTGAAACGAAGTATTTTGAACATAAAATTTTTAAAAATTTGCAGAATCTAGGTTCAAACCCAACTCACACTTTACCAATTTTTTTTTCCCACTGCATCTGTGACTCAGAATTATGAGGCAGTAACGTACATATTTACTTAGCAAATGTTTATAGCCAAAATAAGTTTAATTTTATGGCGTGGCACGCTGTGTTCTTGGTTTTATGTAACTTTATTTTTCGTCGAAATTGTTTTGCTATTTATTTTAAGTTATTAACGGCCAAAATTTCATTTAAAAATATTGAACATATGTGTAAAAAGGTGTCCATGTAACTTTGCATACTAGTTCTCATTTCTCAGGCGAATTGCAGCAGTTCATTCTTTGCTTCTTTTTTTTATATTCTAAATCAACGCTTGATTATAATCCCACCTGATGATAAGTGACGATGTAGCCTTAGACGTAAAGCGTATTAACATAGAAAAAGCCTTTTCACTCTTGCTTGGAACTCATTAACACTGCAATGGGATAATAACACCGATGAGGGTAGACCATTTCAATTGTTGCTGCTTTGTTATAGGTCTAATAATAGTATATAATATAATAAAATATATATTTTTAAAAGGTACTTTTAACCACCTTAGTAAATATTTGACTTAGTCTCCAGTGGTCTAAAATTCTTGTCGTTTTGGCCACCATACTCATTTTTTATTTTCAATAATGGCCTATTTATTTGAAACTCAATTGTAGTGTTATAAGTAAAAGATCTAGCGAAATTTAGAAGATCGAATGTATTTAAGAATTCCTGGCGGTTACAATAAATATAATACAGGAGTTACAAGATTAAGAAAGTAAAAAGGTCACTTGTAAGTAGGAAGCTAGGCCCGTCGCATCTCTGACGTGTAGCGCGCAGAGACTTTGCAGACAGGAGCGTGCGTTTAGGGCGCACGAGACAATCGGAGTCCCCAACGTTCAACGCACGGAGACCTCGGCGACTTGAGCGTGCGTTAATAAGCACGAGACGTGTAGATTATCCGGTGATCAGTACACGAAGACCGCCTTGACCACGCATGCGTTAGAGCGCACGAAATAAAATAGATCCCGGAGTCGGAGAGTAATAAAAGTTTTCCGGCTAGAAGCGCGAGACTGTTACTGTTCCGATAGAGACTTTCAGCATGAGACTCCTTCAAGGTTCCAGTGTTGTGACCCACACGCGAGACTGTCAGTGTCGAGATCCAAGGGTTGCGACCCACACGCGAGAGACTGTCCATTCTCGTCATAGCTCGCCTTTTATATCTCAAATTTTCTCAAATGATTCTCTTCTTATGTTTTATTTACGAATTTAAAATTTCTATTCAGCCCAATAATAACATTACCAAAAAATGATAAAAATTATACAAATTAAAAATGAAAGTTATCATGATGACAATAATTTAGGACATTTGACAACAATAACAAAATATTAAACCTAATAAAATATATAAAGAAATTACAGAATGAATGGATAAAAGATACAGGAAATTATAAAAGGAGTTAACCAAAGGAGTATTATAAGAGTTACAACCTATGTGAGTACCAAAATACTAGATATAAAAACATATAAGTATCTAAATACTACACAGTTCTCGCAGAAGAATCAGGTTGTTGTTAGAATCCGACACGCAAGTTTGACTTTTAAAAAGCATGTCATACACATGTGAAAAATAATTATCAATTACTTCGATGTAATAAAACATCACGAGAAGACATATCTAACAGTTTGCCATAATGGTCTCAAGTCGTGCAATAATCCATCCATCCATCCATCCATCAGCCCTTCGAAATCCACTCTTGGACATAGGCCTCCCCTAACTTGCGCCACTCTGACCGGTCTTGAGCCCTCTGAATCCAGCGGATACCTGCTGTCTTATTCAGGTTGTTACTCCATCTGGTCGAGGGGCATCCTACGCTTCGTTTGCAAGGACGTAGTTGCCATTCGAGGACCTTTCTTCTCCAATGGTTATTGGTCCTTCAACTATGTGGCCAGCCCATTGTCACTTCATTGTCTCAAGGTGATGCGCTCGGTGTTCCCGCGTGCACCTCAAAGACGGAAGGATGAAGTAGCTCCAGATTCAGCCCGCACAGGGACGAGCTCTGTAGAAGAACGAACGCCGTCGGGACCGCGGAAGAATGCGAGAGCATACCCGCAGTCCCGACAAAGGGCGCTCAGAGGAACACCGTTTTAGCTGGTAGGAGTCTGACATATCCTATCAGTCGCCCCCGCGATTGAGAGGAACCCATGAGGGTTTCCCCACGTAAAAAAAAATGGTTAGGTTAGGTTAGGTTAGAATGAACGAGCACACAGCGCGCGGATGGTGCTCGGAAAGGAATTCCCCCGCACTTGTCGAATCAAGGGACGTCTCGCGATCAATTAGAATAAGATACGATGAACTTTGAGAACAGTTTTGACTGAGACTCACTTCGGAAAAACGTGTTTTGTCTAGTAAGAACTAGTTTTAACTGATATTCAATTTTGAGCAGTAGTTAAATTCCCCCGCACTTGTCGAATCAAGGGACGTCTCGCGATCAATTAGAATAAGATACGATGAACTTTGAGAACAGTTTTGACTGAGACTCACTTCGGAAAAACGTGTTTTGTCTAGTAAGAACTAGTTTTAACTGATATTAAATTTTGAGCAGTAGTTAATTCTAGTTTTAACAAAGGCATTTAGTGAAAACTAATTCTAACTAGGAAAAACGTTCTATCTAAAAACTGGTTTTAACTGTAACATATATAAGGCCGATAATAAAGCACCAAGTCTAAGACCCGTATGTCATCGCCGGCAACACACACTGCTCGAACACTTTCGACTTTAAACACTTAGGTATTTAGGATGACAAGATACGTCGTAGTTTCTCGAATGCAGTCCAATCGAGTTGGATTTTATAAGCGACTTCTTTCTCGAAGTTGTGCTTACCCCTTTGGATCACTTGTTCTAGGGTTGATCATTAATATAATATATTATATCTTCTATAACTTCGAAAGCAGCGCCGTCAACAACCACCGGTATGTGTGTGACATGGACATTTGACATAATTTTTGTGTTTTCCATGTTCATTTTAAGACCTACCCGCTGTGAGGCGCTGTTTAAGTCCCCGAGCACAGTACTAAATTCTTCCAGGGAACTCGCTAGGATGACTATGTCGTCGGCATATCGTACGTGTGTGAGGTATTCGCCGTTAATGTTGATGCCACGTTTTTTCCATTCGCATTAGTTTGGACACATCTTCCAACGCAGCGGTGAACAATTTTGGGAATATAACCTCCCCTTGTTTGACACCTCGCTGCAGTTGGATGGGGTTCGTGACTTAATCGTGTACTCTGACGGTCATAGTGGCCTATTTTTATAAACACTTCAACATCTCGATATATCGATAGTATATCTGGCACCGCTGAAGGGAATTCAGCACTGCCCAGGTCTCAATAAAATCAAAGACTTTCTCATAGTTCACATAGGCAACACATAATAGCAGATTGTACTGATTGTGTAATAATCCATCAATTCATATATGAGCTGCCTGTCAGACTATGGTCTTAACCCACCCCGAAGTAGGACAAAAGTACACTCGGAGTAATATCCTCGAATTAGTTAAATGTAACTAACTTCTTCGAACAACAGAAGCAGTATTGCTGCTACTATTCTGGTGAATTGTATTGTATTTTTTATGCTACGAACTGTGCTATTAGTACTTAATTGTCTATTTGGTGTACTTCTTCTTCATGGCAATTACTTTCCACTTGTCTGCTTTAAATAAGAACCCCAAAGGACTAATTAAATCGCTATCCAATGTCGTAAAATTCAAGCATTTCTGTTTAATTTCGATACTACGAGATATCCGTTAATGTTGAGAAAGGATTAGAAATTTTTTTCGATAAAATTTCGTTACTTATTTTTGGCCATTAGGTATAACTAAGTCGGTTTCAAATCAACTTCGCAATTTGATTTCTGTCAAAATATATATACAGGCTCTTTGCTTTATTGGGAGTCGAAAAGATTTTTTTTTTTCAAAAGTGATAATTTTAACTTTTTAAAACCATTCGTTACACCGGCAATAATGTACCATTTCATAAAGTATTTTTCTTAGTAAAGGCGAAATATAAAATTATCCTAACAAAATTTACAATATGTTTGCGATATCGTCCTTTCAAAATATCTGACAATGAAATTAATTTATTCAAAGCTTTATGTTAATTGCAGCTGCCTCTCATTTAAATTATTATGAATTCCGAGCCAAAATAAATTAGGGGAGAGACCACATTATGCCATTTCAAACAATTTGTCTTGTCTATCATTTGTCTAGCTATTTGGATAGACCATGACAATGATAGTTGAAGGAAATAGAGGGCGATATAAAATATAAATTCTGAGGTAACAAAAGCGGAAATCTGAAATGATGTCTTTATTTTAAGGCTAAACGCTGAATTAAGAATCCATTGTCCGCTTGTGTTTGCACTTATTTAATCAGAAATAGTATTTATGCTACGTTTTGCGTTGTATTTGTGATGTTAGAATACTGTTAGCTTTGATTTTTATTGTGAGTTTTACTAATTTCTATAACCATTAAATAATATTGTAATTGTATAATAAAATGGCTTTATATGTATATATTTTTTAATTATAACATTCTTTTGAATTGTCATTTCATCAGATATAAAAGGTTCATTGATAGACACAGATCTCCTGTAAAATATGTATTAATGCGATTTATATGAAAGAAATATATTATTATAAAAACTTAGGTGATTTGGTGACATATTTGTGTGTCGTTCAATAGTACAGTGTCTTTGGCACACGCGCGGTCCAAAATTTTAGTGCGAGAACACAAGTGTCTAGCTACATATAAATCATCATTGTTCACACAATAATAACACACATAAATAATATTGTAATAATTTAGTTCATATTTTTCTTACATGCTCTATTGTTGTATATTAATTCATATATCATTCGTTGTCACCGGCTTTAAAACATATGTATAAAATATTTCAAGGGAATTTCTATGTTACAGAAACATCTAATTTTCTACCAGCCTAGGAGAAAAAAGAAGAGAAGAAAGTTTAGAAATCTAGAAAATACCAAATTTTCTGTCAGTCAAGTATTTCGACTATCACGTTCCACAAATTCAAATTGTCAGACTTCATACACTTTTGAGAATTCTTTATTTTTAACAAAGTTTACCATTACAGAAGAAAGTGACCAATTTCTATAAGCACAAATAATTTTGAAAACTTAGAAATCGCTGCAAATTTATTGAACCCGGGCCCACCATCCGGGAGATAGACGTACAAGCTACGAGATTAACACTATTATTATTTCCTTCGTATATATTTCCTCTACATTTTATTCATACTCTGTGTTAAGGCCTCATCTGTCGAGGACAGTGTCGAGGGGGAGCAAAAACAGTCACGTAGATGTCATCCAGCGTATGATTGATTACCAGAGACTTGTTGATGACGCGACACTCGGTTATTCTTAGCTTAGGAAGCAGATGCGAAGTTTCCGAACTGACTTCTAAAAAAATAATAAAGTCCCATTTGCATTTGGTGACGGGCTTTTGTTATAAAATACAATAATCTAAAGGTACTACTGCTTAGTATTACGTGCAACAAATATAATTTATTGTACCTCCAGCAACTGCAAAATACATAGTTAGGTGATATTTAATCAATAATACACTTTTATAGAGTATCATAATACTTTACGAGTCATAATTGGCAAATTGTAAGCCAAACCTTCAAACAATTTACTTCTTATCCCTCGATTAGCGCTGCCCTCTATTTCATTCGAGACACAGAAGTCAAAATTATAATGAATCTAGTTTCTTTCATTAATCTAGTAATGATTATGCAACCATTAAATTGATAGGTAAGTATAAGGTCCTATTTTATCTGCCGATCTTAGATTTCTTCTGGATTTTTTTGGATAGAATAGTATGTAGAGAAGTGACGGGATACTGTTGGAGAGAGAGAGTCGTTTGGTCTGTGTATATGTGTATATATAGTGCACATTGGCTACTGCGACCCATGATCATCTATAATCAGATTCGAATTGACCTTAGTTCAATAACTTTTACTACAACACAATGTTGATAACTACAAATCGCTTCACAGCAGACTTATTATGCTTATACCTCTCGCAAATTGTATAAAATTTCCTTTCTTCTAATAATGTAATATTCTAAAGGATGAATACATGTTTTACATACGCAAAGTACTTTTTTTGTCTCATGCGTTCAAATGGGTAGTCCGAAGAATTCAATCTTAAATTTTAATAAACAAATTGTTCTGCCTTAAAGCAGAGATTGCTCTGTGAAAAATGACCGGAATTTTCACGGGATGCGGTGAGCTATTACAGCATGATAGAGTACGGAGAATCAATCTCGAGGCACGCGGAGGATATCTTCGGGAAATTTTCGAATGAGCAACATTTTGATGGTTTTATTTAATAAGCCAAAATAAGCCAAATACCAACGAACGTCACAGTGAGAATAGTCTGTTTGGAAACTAAAATATATTATTTATACGTATGCCAGCGGTTTGATAAGCTGTAAGTATAAGTATTATACGGTCGACTAATCGAGTTACTAAGTTTACCCGTGAGTTAGTAGATAGATCTAAATTAAAAATCAATTAAAACTTTAATTCAAATTCATCTATTTATATGAATGTTACTATTGCAATTATGCATGTCTTTTTTTGTTTCATTACCCGTGTTTTTATGACGAAGTAGAAACAACAAAATTCCTTTGCAACTTTTAAAGCAAACAATATACAGATTATAACAATTATTATAAACATTAAAACAATAGCATTTCCATATTCTGTATGCGTATATATAAGCTTTGCGTTTAACAGTAAAACAATTTTCGAATATGTGTTGTATGTGTAAGTAGATCATTACCTCTTGCACGAAATAATATAGTAATAAGTTACGTATCCTGAATAATGATTTGGTAAAATGTTAATACCTATTTCTAACAAATCTTTTCCAGTCGTTAATATTACCGATTGATCCTAAAACTATTGTGTTATATATAATATGTAATACTGAAACTTGTATTATTGAACTTTTCATAGTAATCATTTATGTTAGATAGGTTAGGTTGACGTGTGTGTAACTTATGAGAGTCGAGGAGATAATGAAATACCAATGGATTTATTAAAAACTATTTTGTTTCAAGAAATACAATAGCATAAAGTAAACCTTTAAAAATGTATAATACAAAACTGTATAACTAATTTTCACGACATAAATACAATAATACTACCAGCTAATGTTTCCACATACAGTAATAATACAAGGGAATGTTTTCCCATACAATAATAATACGCGCAATGTTTTTACATACAATAATAATACACGCGAATATTTTCACATACAATAATAATACACGTTAATGTTTTCTCATACAATAATATTACACGCTAATGTTTTCACATACAATAATATTACAAGCTAATGTTTTTACATACAATAATACTAGAAGTTGACACTAGCAGGTCGGATAAACGGATAGACTTTCCGAGCGGAATAAGCACCATTGCTAGTAATGTTTCACAGATTCGCCAATCGGGAGGGAATTGAAAAATAGTATTGGCACTAGCTCAATTTTCCAGTTCAATAAACGCATTTTGTTTCAAGTGCAGTGCAAAAGTTTTGTACTTGGAAACAAACTTAGTGAGGAAGTAAGCCAATTGAAATCTGTTGTTTATTTTTTTAAAGACTTTTTTAGTTATCTCTCGAAACAGTTTAAATTGAATAGAAGCTGTATTTTTCCTGAGAGTAAAACACAGTTTAATTTTGTGCTATTTTTGTACGAGTATTGCATATAAAAAAATATTAATCAAGGAATTATTTAGATCGTTAGGCATATTGCATGAGATCAAATGATAATAAATTTAAAAGGACTCAGTTTAAAAATCTATATGAATAAAATGTAATGATAATTTATTGGCGAGAGTTTTAGTAACAGTTAATATAACTAGGGATTTTCAGCGTTGATCTGCATGAAAGTACCTTGGGTTACATACAGTGATAAAAAAAGGAAATGAAAATAGAGAAGCAGTCAATTTGTCCATAACTACATATTCAGATGATGGTAAACAATTACTTCGCTTACTAAATGTTTGCCAATTAGTACAAGTGTTTTATACAGGGTGATTGGATCACCCGTAATTGTTAAGTGTAAGATTTAATTTATCACTAACTTCGGTGAAGGATTTTCTCCTCAACGAACTTGCCTACCTGAGAGCTCTCATGAAGTTCTCAAAAGTTTGTAAATTTTGTGAATCAGCACTTGGCCATCCTTGTGAATTATGGCCTCGTCGTACTGACCAGTATACTTATTATTTTGAGAGCAATGCATTTTACGCTTATCCGGTGAAAATAGTATCACTATTACTACAGTTTTATAATTGAAGTTTTGTATTTTCCATATCCTTTGTAAAATAAGTTCAAATTATGGGAAAATTCCCTTGATGTTAGGGGTCTATCTACGGTATTCTATTACGCGAGGCGACACGGAAAAGGCGTGGAAGGCGCGGGTCGGCTTCGACGGTCATTATGTCAAATACATAAGGCGCGAATACCCTTAAGATCTGTAAGGGATAATCGCTCAATTCTGCAATGTGCCGTTCGTTATATTAAAAATACTAGTAATTGGACCTCTGTTATATAAACAATAAGAATTTATAAGTAGTACCGCGCCCGAAGAAATTGTTACTCAGAAATATTTATCAGGGGTTCGTGCTTACCTCAATTATAAGCATTATTTATTATTTATTTACTATCATTTATACCTTTAAAAAACTAAGAATATTAATTCGAGGCAGTTAAGTATCTTGAGGTACATGATTACTAGGTTAACTAACATACATACCTCTAGACTTGAGTAGTGGTTAGGTTAGGTTAGATAACTCACGTTAGATCCCCCAAGTAGATAACCCAGTCTTTGATAAAAGTATTCCGAAAAATGTATGGTTATATACAACTAGGTTGGAGATATAATTTATAAAAAAACAGCACTAAAGTTCTGTTTCAGGACGTACTGGACGTGTTTGCTATTTCTGGAAACTTAGTAATTTTAAACTTTACTACAAGTCTGATGGTTTTTAAAGTAACTAGACCTAATAGATAAGGTGAAAGTCCTGGTTCACGTAAACCGTATAAAAACTATTAACTTCAGTGACTGTGGAAAATGTGTAAACAGTAACGATAGAAAATCATCAAAATCCAAAATCGCAAAAGCAGTCTTTGTTCTACTGTTTAAATATAAAATAACAAACACAGTGAACAATCTTGTATCTTACAGCCAAAAGCGATACTCATGTCAGAATTCCATTTTCTTCACTGATGACTTCTGAATTGTACTAGCTTGTCATACTTAAGTGACAAGGTGATTGACAGACGTACTAGCTCCCTAAGAACCGGGTGCTTTTACTTTCGCAATTCATTGAATTATTCACGTGAAGGCGTATTTTTTCATCGCCGTCGTAGAGCCTTTTATTTTTTACACCTTAATTCATATTCGCTTTTAAAAGTTGTGTTCGTTTGTAAGACAGCTGTTGTCTTTACAAAATCCCAAAGAATTAAATATTATTACTACAGTAATCCTAATGATTGGTAACAGTTTGAACATTAAGAGGTGCCAAATTATAAAATGTGTTGAAAAATTACTAGATTTACACAGCAATACTAAATGCAAATTTGTTATATGTGATTTTCCATACTATAATATTCTAAATAACAAAAAAAAATTAGCACATATATAAATTAAATCTATTATTATATAATTTAACAACTTTTTGCGCTAATCTCAGAGACACCAATCCAATTTCGGTACGATTTTAACTAATGTATAAATAATAATATAAATGTAATAAATTTCACTCATTAATTTAATATTTACAGTTCGTTTCATTTCAATCCGCCCATAAACAAAAAAGTTATGAATTAATTAAAATAATGTGGGTACTATTTCTTAGCGTAAAGCGTAGTTTTCCCGAAGTGACGCGAGGGCAGTTTGGTAGTATCAAATAAAAATGCTCATTATGTGGGTTTTAACTTGAACATCGTAGTTTTTGTATTTTTTCTTTAATTAATTTAAATAATAGATGATAAAAAAATGTACAAAAATTAATGTCCTCAATCGATGTGATTGAACTAACAGAACTAACTCATATATTACAGGAACACTAATACGAAAATCGAATTCTTAAAATATCTACATACTAATTGTAACAATGTAATCATACTAGTAAACAGACAATACTTCTGGATATATTACGTTATACGGAACTCTGTACTACTTGAGTCCGATTTAAACTTAATCAGTTTATTTGTACATAAAAAATCTTTAAAACTCACTGTATTTCTATGATAGAGAATACGGATGTCGGGACATATAGAAATCCTAATCATACCATACCAAATACCATACCCATACCATACCATATATCATCAGTGTTAAAACTACTCTAAAAAATGGTACATTCTTGTCTTCAACCTAAAATTAAATTCTATCAAAAACTTACATACTTCTATGAAACAAAACTTACCTCATTTATAAATAAGAGGCTGGTATTCTCCGGGAGCCTGGGGAAATATACCCCGACCTTGACGTCAATTCCAAGTAAGGTTAGATAATTTAATGTGAAGTCTTTAATGTTACCTTCCAGTTTAGATCCAAGAGTAACTACTCAATTGTCTTAGAATTTCTCAGTACTTATCAAAGATTACATACACATACAAAAAAAAACCATCAATCCCGGTACCTTTGATATTCTAAAACATTTTTTTCTCATGTAAGTTTTTCTGTAAAATATTTTCGGTGATATTGGATCAGGAATTAGTCGTGTTTTGTATGTTTAGAGAAAGAATTATTAATATCCGTGTTACGTAAATTTTTTTCAACATTTTTAAAAAAATGCTATTTAAAAACGATGATATTATTTTTAATCAAGAAACATTTTACAGGCATTGTTTTGTTTTTCTTATTTTCCAATTTGTTTACAGAACCTCTAAAACATAATTCGTCAATTTACAATAGATATAGGTGATTGAATCACTTAAAGTACCTACCACCGAACTTAAACGTTTTTCGTAATTCGTAAGTTTTTCTAAAATACGCTAGGACACATTAAAAAACAGATATAAAGACGCACGCACTGATAAGGGGACAAATCGATCGAGTAATTGACACTGACACCTATCAAATAATCATAAGATTATCACTTTAAGATGATATAATAAAGGCACAGGCAATTTAAACTAGGCAATTTAATTTATAATTAATGACTTGTCATTAACGTAACTACTGTAGTACTATTGGGTTTATACTTTGTACTAAGGTTTTTAGTAAATATGTAACTTATTCCATCCGTGAGTCGTTGTTGATAGCTTGTATATTTTTGGTAATAGGTTTGAATTATTTGCTAAAATTGCGACTGGAGTTTGATGCGTGATTGAATATTCACAAGTCAAAGGCATATTGCTTAGGTAGTAATATGAAGTGTGCAAGAACATATTGTAGAATGCAAGTTCTCTCATTCTATTTCGTACCTAACCTGCGGTATAAGATGGCTTGATATCCAGGGTTTTCTGGATGTAAAGGTTTCCTTTCAGTGTTTGTTGATATGCTTTAATAATTAATAAAAAGGTAATGCTTCATCTTTATGTAGCCGTTGTTTATTTTGGAATGTAATGGAAACGAAATATTATCTAGAGCCCGGAATAATTAAAAATTATGCACATGTGTTTTTATTGAGATCATATAATTTTATTTATTTCCTTTAGTTATATTAATAAATTTAACACATTTAAACATGTGATTATGTAATCAAACCGCTTTTAATTTATTATTGTAGGAAGATATTGTGTGTATTATGACCATGAATTCAAAATAAAAAATGTAATTTCAAAAATATGAGTCGAATAAAGCTATATATTGTCCCTTCAAAGAATAAAGATAAAAAATAACGTGTGTCTACAAAACATAAAAGATAGGTCAATTAAAAATTTAAACTTTTTGCTATAAAAACGTTTTTATTTTTGAGAACTATTTTTATTTAATTTTATTTTAATCAATGGATAACAAATGGATTTAACAAATTGATCAACCAATACTTACACCACATCAAGCTATGTGCATTTTGGTACATTTTCCGAAGTGGTTCTGATCATCACCAAAATTTAAAAGATAGAAATAATTGATCATTTTATTAAGGCATAAATGCAAATTAATATAAACTAAACGTTTTGAAATTACCTACCAAACATTTTTATTTACACACAAAATTTTACACGTCTTCACACATTCATGTTTGACGATGGAACAAAATGTTTTTAATTTAAACACTTATTTTATTTAAAATTTTGTTCCAACGTTCATCTAGTTTTTCAGTACATAAAATCTAATCATTGTGTGATAATCATTAAAAGTTTTCAAAACATTCCATTGTTGTCTAGAGACTGGCAATGTAAATACGAGCGGGGATTATTAGCATTTCGCTCAGCCAGTTGTTTTCACCTAATACTTCAAAATAAATTATTAATGATTCAGTTGCTGAACTAAATATACTAAGTTCACAAGTATACTGTTTTCGTGAAGTGTTCAGAGGTTTATGCAACGTTTTGATTATAAAATAATTATATTGTTCTTTATCAAGCGAATAAAACATACTCTTACTTAAAATAAGCATTATTTTAGCTTAATTATGTCTTGAAACATATGTCTAAGTTTTATAAAACATAACCATATGTATGTATATAGCATTTACACGTTATAAATTTTTATTATTAAATCGAACATTGTTATTTTTTTTTGTCAATCTCTTTATATCTCTATGATTAAATGAGTAATCTTTAAGACTGATATTGAAATATAGTCGGATTAAGTATATTTTCTTTATTTCATAGCCTTCAAAAATTAGTATAAAATATTATTCTAAAAAAAAGTAGTTAATAAAAAGATGTTGAAAATTAATAAAACTTTTTAATTCAAATTTTCAAACTTAAAACATTATTCTCAATCATAATAATCATTAAATAACATTGAAAATAGAGTACACCCCGAAATTGATATCTACCCACTATAATTTTCTTTTTGTAATTTAATCTTTGATGGTTAATTAGGAAAGGGAGTTATTATTTGCGCTACATAGGAATCAGAGGGAATAAAGTTATAATGATGGGGGATATACCCTTCGTACCAATTACTACGAAACGAATTTTTCTAAAGCCATATATTAATGTGCAATAGAATTAGTGAAATACTATGAATTTTTTGATAATGCCTCTAACGACTATCGGCCGAATTTATTAACATTTGGTCGTTAATGAGGACGACAAGAGCGGACTCCGTCAAGCTGCGCTACTGTAGATCGGCGGAAGAGTTGGTAGTCAGCCCAAAGATAAAAGTTTTGGTGTTATTCAAAGGATCTATACTTGTATAACTACTATCTAACATAAACTACAGGGATAGCCAACGTACTGTGCAGTAAAACAAACATTAAATGAAATTAAATTAAATTTAGTGATTCCCCGTTGGGAGATTCCTTTGTAAATCACACTGTTATTACACTATCTTCAACGATGCGTTTCTGTGCGATCTCGGAGCTTTCCTAACAGACAGTTGTCGAGGACATTATAATCGTTAAGAAACCTAGAGTGACCGATGTTATTAGGGTGGTTGACGCTTGTGGGATTGTGGGGTGCTCCAATGACTTTTGCAGATTTAGACTGTAGAGGCAGGGGAAAATGTGAATGGTGCAGAGGTCTCTCACAATTATAGTTCATGTACTGCACACTACACGTTAAAAGTACACTTCTCTTAAGTTTGTTTATAGTTGACGTATGTAACGACTTTTTCGTCCATAAAAATATCATTTCTAATATTTATATATCTTTTGCATTAAATCGAGTCATCTAGTCGTAATGTAATTTAACTAATATACGTTTATGGGGCACTTATCATGACTAATGACTACACAGCATCCCATAAAGCTGAAGTTCATAAAATCCTCGGAGAAGACGCTTTGATACATTAATATAATTCGCTTTTACGGTCAGTAAAAATATAACGGATATTTTACGGCCTGTCCGCTCTTGAAATCAACACTTGGAAGTTATTAATTTCTGGATCTAATGTGCGTGGACTAGTGTTACGAGTATTATCTGAGATTCTTAATTACACCAAAGATTGCTGTGAGGTGGGATCTGCACTTAACTGTGTTATGAAAAATAATAAAATACTTAACGGTACATTACATACAACAACGATTGACGCTTAATAAATTGTAGCTTTATGCCATCGTCGACAGGAAATGTTATTGAAACGTCGTATGTGTCCTCCGTGTATTGTTTCTTGTATTGTATTGAATTAAGTCTTTGATGGTTAGCGGCAAATTTTTCTATCATCTGGATTGTTGGGGAATGACAGAATAACGGTCTGCATTTCTAACCAATGTGTCATTTTTGCAATCGATTTCGGTGTTAAAAATACACATTCAGTTCCCCGTGTTTTTTCATCATGTATGAAGTAGTTTATTGAACAGATTTCAAAACATTTCATGTATACAATATTCTATTTAAATTTATTTATTTGTTTTCGCTTTTCGGTACAATTTGTAGTTTTTTTATTTTTTAAGTCAGTTCAATTCTTTTTAAGTTTCTTGAATATACACATAAAATAGGTCGTCTTATTAATAAAGCGACGATATGTTCCAGGAAATCAATAGTTGGGACTATTAATTATCTTTTATAAAAATAATTGGAAAGGTAGAAAGGTATGCTTTTAAAGTCCGGATCGAGATATGATTCTACGTGAAATGCTATTTACATACGGATTTTACAGGTGAAATCGATCGTATATAAAACACCTCTTTTCCATAAAAAGGTGAAATGATGAAGGTTATTGTACTGCTAATCGTATGCACTAGGTTGGCGTATAAATAAATATTTAAACATGATGTAAAACTTCATCGTATTGCTCAAGCGATTTATAGATACGAATATTTGCTTTTACCTGATAGAAAAATGTTTTCAACGAGATTGAATTACCTTGGCTATTATATGCATTGACAGATTAGATTAATGCGTAAGATTTCCTGCAAAAGGTTGTCGAATCTTTTGTAAGAGATTTCGGAGCCCATAGAATTACTCCCTCGATTGTAGGAGGTTTTCTGCTTTTTTTTCCCTTCCGTTGCTTCTAGATCCCTGCTGTTTGATATCGTCTGCGAAAGCTATTTATTAATATTTAATGTTTATCATTGAGAAAATTCAAATTTTTAAAAATGACAATCTATAAATATAATTAGTGGACCGCTCAGATTTCTTTTTTTTTATGTTAACAGCCGACAAACGAGTAGACGAGACATCTGATGGTATGTGGTCACCGTCGCCCATAGGCATGAGCAAGACCAAAGGTATCACTGATGCGTTGTCAGCCAGGAAATGAGAAGAAGAAATTATATCTTAATAGATATTACATAGGTATAATCCATACTAAACACTAATTTGTCATATAAACGCTAAATGCTCCGCTCCGTCGCAATAGAAATTCCCATGTCACCGGTGACGGGCACATATACATCACAAACATGACAGATACAAGACAAAGATTTATCGGTCACAAAATAAATGTTCCCCGGTTCATCTGGGGTACAATTGATTCCTTTCGTCCCACTCACACACTCCCACTACTCACAAAAGCTGAAAGGTTGTCATTACTGTTACTGATCAATTATTTGTATTTCTAAACAAAGAAAATATAAATATTGATTTTGGTATCTCGATGATTTTTAATTGTTGTCATTATCGCTCCTCGCTGCACTCGAACTGTAAGTGAAGTGGTTGTACTTCGGACAGTGAACTGCAGGCACAGTGTCAAAGCTTGCGGAGGGTTTGGAGGGTAAATTTTATTAAAAAGCTAGGGAATATACCGAGAGGAATAGAAACCTTTGCGGCCAATAAAGATGGCGTGAACCTACCATCTACAAGGATGTAAATTATTCTAATTTTTATGAAGAAATGTGAAGGAAGAAACTTAATCCATATATATCCTTATGGCATGGGTGAAAGTAATATATTAAGGTCTATCTCCTACCGACGATTTTAATAAACGTTAGGAAATATTTTTATAATATTTAAAATGAAACATAATAATAATACTTAAAATCTTAACTTTTACACCTTTTATTTCCTGGATTATAATTATCATTTTTTTATTGATTTGCTATTAAAATACGGTTGAATGTTACCTTATATCAGATGTACTATTAAGATGTCCAAAAAATTGAATAGAATGGGAATGTGTAGATCGGGTTTTAAAATAATATATTCTTAATTCTTTTTAATAAAAAAGTGATGAATTAAGAAAATTGACAAATGTAAAAAGGTTATCTAACATTTACAGTATTATTTTGACATTATAAAAACACAGAAAGTTTACATATAAAAATATTTTATTTACATTTTATACTGTCGCGGACAGAAACTTAATATGTTTACCCTGGTACAGATTAATTAATTAAGAGTAATTGTATCCTAATACAATTATTTCTAAACGACAAATCAATATAATCAACACCATATTGTTAGTAACGCAGTTTTATACTCTCCAATTAAGGAGCACTCGAACTAATCTAAAATTAATAAAAGGGTTTTTCTTATTGTCAGTTTGAACGACAACTGTCTCTGAACTTTCCGTCCATTTCACCGTATTTTGGAGAGCGTTGAATAATTCATTGAAAAGAGGGCGCGTGAACAAATTCTTTAACTTGGAAGTGTTACAAAGGAAATAAAACTTTTTCGGTGCAACTGTTCTTTTTAATTTCGATGTTGTTAAGGACGAGATGTTTTGGTGAGGGTTTTTGTCACGTGACGTCATTTTCTAATCAAATTCTATGAATTTTTGGGTATACTCCATCCGTATACCGAGCCTGCTCGTGGCAACTCTGGTAAATACCGATCTAGAACAGTACCAGGTCTCGCTTGTTAGAGTGCTTTGGGCTTGGTGTCACACAGTTTTACCCTGTCATTACTCAAGCATAGTTTTAGGAATGTTTATCTATAGTCCTCTTTTTAAATCAACCGACACAAATCAATCAAATCATATAATAAGTTTTCTTCATATTTCCAAGTGTTACATAAATTAATGAGTACATAAAAGACAGCAGTACGTGTATAAATATAAATAATATATATATATATATATTGACATGGCGATGTTTGAGATAAATTATTAACACACAGAGACAGTGACAGGCAGCGATGACAAATAAGTTAGTTCTTTTTCGATTGTATGTTGAATTACAATTAATCAATATATTCAGTAAAAACATAGAATACATCGAAAGTACAATATGCTATTACCCCAACAAAAAATATATGCCTTAATGAGTTTATGAAATGGTTTAATTCTTCATTTTTCAAGATCGATTCGATAATTAAACAGAATGAAACCACAATAACTTTGTTTATGAAAAACGCTCCCGAAGCGAGGGTAGATTCCTAGTAAACATATAAAATTACTCGTATCATTCTGTAATATACTGATGAAGCTTTCAAAATGTGTAGAGTCGAAGTCGGTTTTTATTGCTACCCTGTATGCAGAAGCCTTTGTGGTCAAAGGAAGCGCGCAACTTCTGGTAGCAAGGACCGATAATATTGAATTTTAAAGGCTGGCGGGCAAGAGTAATTCTCAATGGAGTCTGTTAGCAATACAAAGTCTGTTCATAGCTAAAAATTCGTCAATATTCAAACGATACCTTCATTCGTAACCCATTACACTTATCATTGATAAAATCAACGTCATCAAAATATTGCCCGCATTATGCAATGTCCATAGTCTATATTAATTTAATGTTATAAAGAGAGAGTGCGAATTTTGTGAGTTTGTATTTGTGCGGAGAATAATATTCGGATATCATTTATCAGATGGAGTCAGGATTATGTTCGTTAACTATGTCTCGATTTAGATCTTCATTTTTCAACCTATAATTAGATAGGCGACCGAACGAAATCGGTGCGGGCCGCTAGTAGTACATAAAGGTAAAAGCTTCGTCAGAAAAACTACGCCTTACGCTTAGAAATAGCCTCAGCCACTTTTAGGACTGAGCTTTTTCGTTCTGCTAGTTAGAAATATATTAATCTATACTTATTTTATTTATAGACGGATTGAAATGCAACGAACTTTAAATATTGAATGATGATTATTGAATTACATTAGTGAAAACCATAACAAAATCGGTTAAGCCGTTTCAGAGATTAGTGCGCATAAACACACAGACAAACAAACACAAATTCTAACAACTATTGTATATTATAGATTCACAAACCGAAACTTGGCGTTTAAACTTTATAGCTCCTCATCATGTGTTGTAGATTGTGTGTTTAATATAAGTATACTCGTACTTATTTATGTTTTCAATCAATTAATTTCAGATATTGACTAACAAAAGGGACAAGGGGCAGTGTTGTCAGCCTAAAGGTGTTTGAGCTCCGTACTTTCCCACTTTTAATAAGTATTGAACCCCTCCTTTAATATAGAGCAGGCCTTAGGGAGCCCCTAAGGGCCCGCTTTAGAAAATTGAAGGGGACTATGCGTACTAGTCTCATTGACGAAGAAGAAGCAATTAAAATAATTTATAACTATAAATATAATCGGTGTTTATAATAAACGCCTACAAATTTGAAATATTAAAGAAGGGAAAATAATTTTTTTTGAATAGTTGTGAAGTTTTCACGGCCGATTATTACAAAACAGTTAAACTCCATTATTTGGTACTTTTAAAAACTACTACTAAGTGAGACTAAATGTGTAAATTTTCGAAATAATATTTTTTTTGTACATACATACCTCCATAACAGTTATTTTTTTAATTTTTTTTTGTCATTTTAAAATATATTAAGTTATAGTTAAGGTAAAATGTACATAACCATATATCGAGAGCCAAAAATCAGCAACAATCCAACTAACTTTTAATACCAACGTAATTTGTAGATTCATACATTTATCTACGTATTGTTATGATTATGGCCAGCAAACAGACGGGCCTGATGGCAAGTGGTCGCCCGCCACCCTTGTATACGTCTAATATCAAAGGTATTGTAAATGAGTAACCGACCAACGAGACATCGAAAAACCCGTTTATCAAACTGGATTTTCCAACCTGCATTCAGCATGTTAAAATAATGTTGAAGTGATATTTGATAATCATAATCGATTGTTTAATCGTTTTGTTCTTTTATCGACTAAAGTAGAATCGAAAATTCATCGTTATTCGTTAGTCTCCGGTAGTGTCACCGCTTGTCGAGAACCCGGAGATTTTCGAGACTGTGATTTTACCGTCTGAGAATTTAATGCGTAACGTAATTGCATTCCTTTTGTTTATTTACGTGATTTGATGCGTAATTTTTGTTTCGGTTTGAGAGGTGAAAATATGTTTTGTTCAAATCTTTGCTTTGTTTGATGAATGACTCCGCAATGGAGACCGCTTTTAATACCCACCCTCTCAAGAAAATGTATATAACAATTCTACTGTTGGATATATTGTTATTTTACTCTAGCTTACTGTTTTGTTTGTTGTAGTGCCTGAAGTCAAGTGGAAGCCGATAAAGAATTGAGGGTATTTTCACACACATATCTGTTTTTGGTTTGAGCTGTGATTACGTCATAAAGTTAAGGCGTAGTATAGAAAAAAAAACTTTACTTATATCATGATCATGTTAAACTTTTTAAACATTAAAACTATTGGTGAGCTTAAATGGCCTGTGGATCTTTGTCTTACCTTTATTACACTGTCTTTAGAAAGTTAAAAGATAGACTGTAATTTTTTTAACACAATATATGTTTTACTGGGAGATATTCTTATTTCAATAGATAACAATAGAGCAGTCACTGCTATCCGATGGGAAAGAAAGGTATATCCGCGATTTTCAACAAGAGCGTTGGCCGTAACTACGAGAATTTGTAGTACCCTTTTCTACTTCAATCGTCATTGAATTTTCAGGATACTTAGCAAGATGTAAAAAGTAAATATACATATAAGGTAAATTTATAAAGAAGTGTAACATAGCTTCACGTCGGGGTCACCACTTCGCCAAGTGAGATTTAACGCCAGGCTGGGTGATGCCTATGAATTGGCCGTGCAATGATCAAATGTTTGACGATGTTTTCGAGTATATGTAAGTATTGTACCAAACTACGATAGCGTGATTAAGGTTTTGTGACACAAATAATGTGCGCATCGATATGTGTTAAGAGTTGAATGTTGTCATAGTGCAATTACACCTCATTCTCATTTTCATGTTTGGTATTTTTGAAATATCAAACAAACAATTATTTGACCGGTATATTAATTCCGTGTGACATTTTTAAAATACCTCACAAACTAGGCTTTATCTGTTGTGATTGAACATAAAGCCAAATAATTGCACGTCATTCTTCAAATGTTGGGTTCGCATTGCGGCAAATATTAAATTCCATTCGGTCCAACACGACATTTATCGGAATGACGTCACAAAAACGCCATTTTATTAGACTTCGGCCGTTCCTTCATTTATACAGAATACGTAAATATTTCTGGTGATAATTGAGAGAGCAAGAGAATGAATCTGATAAATAAAATTGGTAACAGGATTAATTCAAATTTATTTATACAATAGCTCTTGTTGCCAAGCATCTAAGTTTTCTTATCTTCTCTGCTCAAATCGGCTTTGATATTACAACAATAGTCTACCCACTAAAATCTCTCAGGACTAGAGAAGTCACATAAAAATATTCCACGTTTGTTTTAAGAAGAAGTTTACCCAATCAGGCCAAGAACATTACCTTACATTATACAAGTCTTAGCAGCCTCAGCTAAAGAAGGAACCAGTGGTCAACGCCAATCGGTCGGTCAGCAGATGTACGAGAACGATTAGATTGAACTTAAGATTGACTGAATTACTTTATATCTGAAGACTTTTGGAATTTGTTATACTATAACATTTAGTATATTATCTACAGTTATAGAGTGTGAAATCATTTTTCTGCTCAACTCTTAAATATATTTTTTTCTAATGAATAATCTGTTGTTCACACATTTTTGTATTTTATTATTAAAACAACAAACAAATTTTGTATGTGTGCATGTTCATATGAGTGTTCGTGTTTGTGTTCGTGTGCGTGTACTGTACGTGTATATGTTCTCTTTTTATTTCGTACGGGTACCTTATGCTAAATTAAAAGTACGTAAATTGTATTTATTACACATTTATAGAATCTCACACTCGAAGTGGTGGCTTCAAAAAGATAATTTTACTTTTGCCAGTCGTGCGGAGAACGTCTTTCATTTAAAGTTTTAATGAGTAAATAACGAGTGTGATAAACTTGAGAATTACTCTGTTCTGCGATTTGAGAATGTCAAAATCATATATTTGGTGTTATTACGTTTCACATTATTTAAATTGCTGTCGTATAGTCGATAGTGTTCAGTCTTGCGTAAAAAGGACAATGTTACATAATTTACAGCATATATACACTCATGAAATATTACGTTTCTTAAAGGTTCTGGGATCGAATTTCACACCTATTTTTAATTTTTTGTAGATATATATTTAAAATCAATCAATATATACTGCTTTTACAAACATTGTATATTCGCTAGATTTACAAAAAAAAAATCTAAATATCCATTGTTGAAAAGTGTCGCTATCAACAATACATTTATTTGATTTGTTTATGAGTTTATCGTGAATGAGGGATTTAGGATATAACTGCTTTATTTAAATTGCTGTACAAGAATATAACAATAATATCAAAATAAATTTTCAGCCTGCAAGGGCAACCAAAGGTATTATAAAATATGTAACCTAAACAATCAATACCTACTTACAATTCTCATTTAATCTACACTATACAATATCACTGCCATAATCCTTCTGGAAAAACGGTCAATTAATTCTGACATTAATTCTGGCCATAACCTTGGGGATTATCGTTTAGACTTAATTTTTGGGAGTCATTAGAAAATGAAACATAAAAACTTTGATGTTATTATATTGTATGATGATATCGGGCAGTAATTTGATTCAGACTTCATCAATTTTTATGAGGGGCTATAAATATCTCATAGCTCCCTCATTAGAAGTTATATCGCGGATGGCATAAACATAATATAAAAATTGGTGAAATCTGAATCAAATTACTGTTCGATACAACAATACAAAACTACTACTAATACTTTTAATTATACTACAAAGCAATGCCCGATAAGATTCAAAGTAAATTACGGTTCACACACGTGAGCAGAATACATGTACACAAAGCTTTCGGTTTAAGGGGCGGGATGTGTTAATTTTTAGATAATTTAAATTTTTGTGACCACTTTGTTTTACACACTAATAAGCTTGCTGTTGTATTTTATCGAAGTAAATAGGTTTATAAATAAATTAATAGGTTAAATTACATTCAATAGATATATATATTTCCCCAGCCGAACGTAAGTTTAGTTACCTTAATGTTTCTTGTGATCAAAGTCGGTCCTCTCTCTCCTCGACTATTCACTTGAGTGCAGACGAGGCCAAGTATTTACGGGTTAATTAATTACTCAGCCCAAAGAAGACAGCCGAGATAGATAGTCGGAGACAGCACTACTACGGACAGTCATTGATCATATCTAATGGTGTTTGTTGTAAATACCTAAGTAGATATATATCTATAAAGATCTCTCCCACTTCTTATTCAAACATGAATCGCATTGATATTAACATTAGAACAGCTAGGTATATATCATTAAGAAAATCGATGTAAGAGTAGGTTTTTCATACGGGCGTACATATGTATATAAGAAATGAAATTGTAACGGGACTGAATCTGTACATTGAATAGTTTTGAAAAGTTATATTACTTACATTAAATTTGCTTTTGAAAAAATCGAATAGATATTTTTTTTATAAATGTCTGTGACATTTTTCATTATGGAGTATGGCTATCTGTTATGAAATTACGCAGAATCACGGGAGGGGTTGAGGTAGTACTCGTAATTGACACATTTTTTACATTACATACTTGGAATTTTTATGTCTGTGCAACTCTCGATTGTGACACAAAGTTGCTTAACTACATTCGATTGTAATGTGGACCAATGACTTTTAGTAAAATAAAAAATAGGCTTGCTGTAAATTAGTACGCTTTATCACCTAAGGCTACATCAGACAAGTGGTTTATTGCATAACCTTGTAATGTGTTATCATGAAACAAGATTGAAGCAGCGAACCTGTATGGCAATGATGGGTGTTACCAGTTATGGTAAGGAGGATGGAGTGTTGGTAGTGAAAGACCTAAGTGACCTAGGTCGCGCGTGTAGTCGTGGTGCTAGGAACGCGAAACGAAGAAACAAAAACGGTCCGGACAAAAACAGTTTATTTTACGAGCATAATAACAGTTTATACTACACGAAACACAACACAAAAGAAAATTACCATAAAAGACAGAAGGAGAGAGAGTGATATAAGAACAGGAAACAGTCTTAACATTAAACACAAGCAAAACAATAGTTAGGCACAGCGAAAGCACTAGTAAGCGTAGCGTAGTTGAGCGATCAAGCGACACAGGTATGGCGCGGGACGACAGAAAGCCAACTGTCGGATGGCGCGGACTGAGCAGCGCGCGCGCCGGGCGATCCCGTTAGCGGGGTGTGAGAGGCGCGGAGAGCAGTGAAACCGCCGCGCGGCTGCCCAGTCGGTGTTGGCAAAAATCGGCGAGTAAGAAGTAAGAAGAGTAAGAGTAAGTGGCGCGTTGACTCCAAAACGCGCCAGGTTCGCGTCGCGTGTGTGTGTTTGAGTGGGTGTATGTATGTGTGTGATATGTAATGTATATAAAGTATAAACATAATATAATACATAAGTGTAAGTGAGTGTGTATATGTAATATATATTATAAACTACATAAATACGTATGAATGTGGGACGAAGGACTATTTAACGTAATTTAAATATTTTTTATCTTAATTAATTTTGATCTAGACACTCGACTCTTAACATCAGATCTTAGGAGTTGGTAATTATTGATCAATTTAAACATTATCGGGATCGTTAATTAGAGGTTAAGCAGAAGTTAGAAGGCTGTTTTAAGAGGGCCGCACACCCTGTTTTCCGCTTATGGCGTTACTGAGAAATAATTATTGTTAATTAATATTTGTAGGATGTCTTAACTTTTTGATATTCAGAATTAATTGTTTTTATCAGATTCTTAAGTTTATATATGTATATATATAAATCCAATTATAGTAAAATTATCATATTATTAGTACACAATATATAACTTTGAACCGATAAACAGACAGATCGAATTGACAACAGAATCCTTAGAAAATATTTGACTAATGACGTTGAAAGATGTATGAATAGAAATTATGACGTGATGTCCTTTACTGTCTAGACGGTACCGCAGTCTAGACTCCAATATAACCGTCTCAATATCGGGTCGTGACAAATTCACTATTGTAGACAATACAACGTGATATCTCAGACAGCCTGTAAATTCTATTGATATTGATGAAAAATATTTTAATTCCGCTAATAAAATGGTTTTAATAACAGCATTGCACTAAACATTAATAATCATAATACACGTTTATATACTCACACCCCCGCACTAGGATTCCCTGTGTTGCAGGTGGCTTGGACATACACAAATATTACATTACGTCACCCATGACCGGAGAACAAACATTTATCTTTCACATAAATGTCTGCCCCGGTCGGGTATCGAACACGGGACCCCTCGCTCGGGAGGGAGGGTCACTGGGGTCGTCACATTATATCATTTTAAAAAACCACAGCAGTTCTTTACGACTTGGTAACAGAAATTAGGTATGGAGTCCACTATTTAATTCAAGTAACAATTAACTTACTCTAACAAAGTTACAAAAACAAATAAGCAATAATACTTGTAATAAATACAGAATTATGTATGAAATCCCGAAATTTTCTTTTTAGGATAGGAGTCAATTAATAAAAATTAATTGGTACTTCTGCTAAAAATTATAAGCATGTAATTATTACCACTTATAATGCTAATTTTTATTTTAGTTAAAAAAAATACATGCTTACTTATACCACTTATAATGGTAATTATTATTTAAAAAATACATGCTTACTTAACAATATGAAATTTGATTTGGGAGAGAAAAAAGGAAACTTAAGATTCCATTACATGAGATGGGATTATAGTCAAGCATGTGGTCAAATATACTACAGTACTAAAGAATAAAATAATAAGGTATACGGTAATAATAATAAAATTACACTATATTTTATTGCAGATTTCCGTTCTGAATACGATTCAATAAAGGAAACTTCACGCTGACGATGATACGAGGCTTCGAAAAATACAGAAATAATAAGTTAAACTCCTACAAATCGAAGTGCAAGAGTTTTTTCAACTTTGATTCAAAGCCAATCTCCCCTGCTCAGTAGGGTACACCGAACAACGGATGAGACAACGGCGTTGAATCCCTTTTTATGGATGTCGATACCCCACATACTCATTCTTTCGGTAATTATGGATTTTGTTGCGGTTTTTACTTGACAGTCTAGCTAACACTATTTTTTAAAAAATCTACCGTCAAATGTTTTTAATGTGGCTATTGGTTAGCGTAGAAAAATCTTAAAGAATAACAAATAATCATATCTAAGCAACACACAATCGTGATTATATTCCGTTTTATGGGACATAGAGCAACGGAAATAAATACTAACGGCCGGACCGGTCCGGCAACCCATTTATTCTAAATTATGCATGAGAGTTTTGTGTCCAGATGGAATAAAACTGAATTATAAATAACTAAATATATGGCTAGGCTCTCAGCTCTATTTTGGGTCAATTCTATTGTTTATTTATATAAGTGTCTTTCATTTTTAACTTTCCCTTTCTAGGTTGTAATTTTATAAATTTCCTATAATGATAATTTTACCAACGAGTATATGACTTTAGATTATAAATGGCTTTATCCAAATTAGAATTTAGATAATCTCCCTTCACAAGAAGTAAGTGCACCATGGTGAACAACGGATGTGCTTGGTTTGGAAGTCGCGTTTTACCGGATGACAATAAAGTTTAAAATGGATAGTTTAATCTGACAGTAATGTATGGTTTTAGGGTACCTTATCTGCTTTACTACCTGCCACTCTCCATCAAGAATCGAATCCCTCCCATCACCATTATTATCAACTATCTCTCTATCAACTGTGTAATGTTTTTAACTTGTGTCGATTGCAGCAGTTACTTCGATCATATTCAACTGATCTAGATGAAATATTACGGTTTTTGTGTTAAATCAAATAATGGTGTTACTCATGTTCATGGGCGGCAGTAACCACTTACCATCAGATGGCTTGTCTGTTCGTTTGTCGGCTATTTACATAAAAAAGTAAAAAATTGTTTATTGTAGTCGCCATACTTTCAGAACATTTTTTTAAATTATTTATTTATTTATAATTCACGCGTTAGGTAACCATATGCCAAGTTTTATTTATCTTTATATTAATATGAATTTATGATAATTTGAATGATAGCGTAACTACATAGTCACCTTTTCCGTTATCAAACTTAGGAATAGGTAGATCCAACTTGAAAATTGGTTGATAATCTTATAAATACTTCCCGGTATACTTAAAATCAAATGAAAAGTAATCACATTAATCACAGTTTCCATTATAGCTGGACGAACTCATGCTGAAATCGCAAAACAATATTCACAGTAAAGCATTTGTAAAATAAGGAGGACGATGCAATGGTGATATTGGATAACAAGATACTCGTAGTCTTTACCTGCCTGTAAAAGAACAAAGAATTGGAAATACTAAGAGGTAAATGACTTGAAAGGTTCTTGCTCTTCCACAATATTCCATAAATACAGCTTTGTCCCTATTACCATTGTTTACACATTATGGAATTCTCAGGTATTGCACTTTTATCTAATATCTGGTAGAGGATAATCTGAAAATTCTAATTCGAATTTGCACAATATTTTTAAGGATATCAAGAGCTGATTATGACGTCAAGACGCTTCTCGTGTGAATATTTCTATTGAATATGATATAAAACTTAACTTGTCGCGGACTGGTTCACATATTACTACTATATAAATATAACACGATATGAATAGTATACTAAATTAGTGTTAATTTACTGATATTATTAACTATATGAATATTATACACCAATATTTCGATTTAATTGCAAGGACTGTGGTCACGGGAAAACACTTTCATAAATTAATTCCGTAAAGCGCCTTTATTAAATCATTAAAATTTATTACAGTATTTTATTAAATCACTTCATTCTGAGAGAGTCCGTCTTTGGTTTTCAACGTTCGTTTTATAGGAACGTGATTCCAATTACACTACGTAGTATTAACAAACTAACTTGCCTAAATACGTGGAATGCAGAAATAAAAATTTATAGTTGAGTTGGTGACCTTGTCCCCCGAACGGAAGGTCCCGGGTTCGATGGTCGAGGACAGACAATTGTACGACGGCTGTGAATGATAAATGTTTGTTCTCGGGTTTTGGTGGACTGTGATGTACCTAACGTCTTTGTATTGTGATACCACCCACAATACAGGGAATCCTGTTATAGGGGCGTGACTGTCTGAGCGTTTATCTATCTAAATTTAATAGACTTGTCTAAGTATATTATTATCATTTGTCTGAATAACGAATTATGAGGTTAACTAATGAACAAGTAGAGACGGGCTGAGCTCGACATTTTTCAAATAATAAAGTCAAATTAATTTGCCTTTGTTAAACGTTGCTTCGGTAAAATGAATATTTAGAGGGAATAATTTCTCATGTTACTAAATAATATACCTATCTACGTAAACTGTTCCTACCCTACAAGGCACCCTACTTTACATTAAATTACTTTTAACACGATAATTGATTAATTTCCATATTAAAACACCAGTTGCTCGTGAAGTTTGGTTCACGATATCAAAAGTGCTAATTACTCCCCTTCATGTACCCGACGTACGAACATGAATAATGCTTATACATATAAACATTTGTATGTGAAAACATACTAATGATATGTTTTGAGGAAATTATTCTTGTTTTACTCAAGAAAAGTAGAGCACAAAACGTTCAACATTTCTCTTTAATTATAGGCATTCCGTTTTGGTATTGATCTTGTAAAATTCCTACGATCACCGCTAAATTATACTTACTGGAATTTTTCAGTAAACTTTATAATTGACAATAACTTTATCACCACCAGGATTATTCCACTGCTGGGCTTGCGTCTCCTCCAACAAAATGGACAGACAAGACTGTAATCCGCCACATTGCAGCGCTGGTCAAAAGTGTATTCGGAGACTTAAACAGTGGTTTGAAAATCAGCCGCTCACCCTGATAGATTGGATTGTAATCTCGTTTTAAATGTTTACAACGTCTTTGAATTCTGTTAGCCTGTCAGTAATTGTCGGTACGGCATTGTATAAAACTCGTAATGAGAAGTTTGAAACTTTAAATTGTTTAATTCATATACTTGGACGTTTTTCATACCAAATAGACTTCAAATATTGAGGGAAAGAAGAAATAGCAAAAGAAGATTAGACATAGACATAGAAATATGATGAGGAACAGTTACAGACACAAGCAGACATTAACCTAAAGGGTATTGTCTTGTTATTTATTTGTTGGCGATGCCAGTAGTTTTAGCAGCATTGTCGAACATAGCGTGGGCGTATAATCGTTTAACACTTTTAATTAATTGTTCACAAACACTTCACACCGGGCAAACGAAACCAGTAACAGTTCCCAGTGCGGAGGAACCGATCTCTTCAACCGCAGAATGTAAACTGTGACTCCATCGGGCGTCACTCCACTTGCTAGACTCTGTTGTAGCACGATAGCCGAGCATCGATGTCATCGCGGCGGTGCTGCCATCTCTCGGATATCGTGCTGAGTTTCGTTTCACGTCTATACTAATGACCATCTCCGCCATATTTCACTATTTTTCTTATATTCTTCTTTCTTCATCCAATTAATCAATTGCATGTTTACTATTTCAAATTATTAATATCAAACAATTAAGAGTTCGCGCTTAAACCTATAAAATAGAAATTAATGATGAAGCTTCTATGAACCTTCAACCCCTGTTTAGTACATTAACGTGCACCTAATTACACCGTTTAAGTAGCTGAGCGCTGACGCGATGATGGAGCGTGTTTTGGCAAGAATTTATATTGTGACACGCGTTTCGTTTTACGCTGAGTTGCTTCAATAAAATTAAGTTTTGTTTAACAACATTAACAGGACTTGAAATAATAATACAGAGTATAACCAACAATTACATAGGGATAAGTTTCTCTGGGTTGCTTTGTAACTTGGTACCGTGTTTAGAATTCAAATTTTACAAATAATAATAAATAAATAAGAAGATTTTTAATTTCCTAGCAAAACTCAAGTTTCTATTGATGCGTTACTACGATGTTTATGAGGATGTCAGAATACTAATATTTATTTTCATTTATTTTGACCACCATGAGTTCATATTCACCTCCTCTGACTGTGGGAGCACATTACAAATCAAAGGATAAAGAACAGCGCCAGTTTACTTATTTAAGTGGTTACTGAATTCTGGGCTTCGTGTTTTATCAATTATTTACAGTCGCCATAAAGCATTGTTTATTATACATAAACATACATAAAGATACCACTAAAATTTTATACTTTTAGTCCAACTAAATCCACGATATTTAAGAGCGGGGCTCCCCTTACACGAGCATTTATATTGCTTATTACATGGGTCTCAGCCAATTTTTATTATTGTAATTTAGGTACATACGTTTTTATATAACTGTGTTTCAATGTATTTGTAGACAAATATAAATATTATTTTTATTGAGCTATAAACGTTATAAGATTCAAATGTGTTCACCATCAAAGCATTTAGACGAAACTATTACTAAAAATACTTCGTCCAATTTAACGAGATAACCTGAAAAATGCAATTCAAATAGCAAGTAGATAGATAGTTACTCTGAACCACCATCAATCAGGTGGGCATCGTTATATATCATCTAAAACGTATAAACGGACAGCGCCATGCGTCTCCAGCGGGTGTAGAAAAACCGCTATGAATCATCCAGAGTAGAGAAATGTCTACGGAAAAAGTAGTTAATAAAAATTGAACCTCATTCAAAATGATTGGGCGCTTTGTAACATAAAGTAAATAAAAATAATCTTTATATGCTAGCCGTTGCTCATTCGTGAAGTACTCATAGACAACAATTAGTATTTATGGTACGTGATAGACCAGTTTGGGGTTGGTAGACCAGACTAACTTTAAGGTTGGTAGTTGGTTATCTGGTGGTAGCAATCTTTAAGTATTGTTAAGTAATCTTAAATATCTGTAATCTTAAGTATTGTCATAAGAATTTCTGACATCTGAATTTATGGTTATTTTTTTTTTAATTGTGGTATTTAATACTCTCCAGGCATCCCCGATTATCAGGAGAGACCAGTGTTTTGCAGTGAACTCCAATAAGTTGAATGTAACGGGGCACATTTATGCAAGTTATGTTAAGCATTATTCATTGATGAGTAACGACAACATACAAGCAGCACCGGTTTCCTGTACATGGATCTTGTAAACTTTATTAGTCATCGGTACCTAAGACGAAGGTTTATGTATCTGTTATCCTTTCATCTAAATTTAAACTTTATACTACATCCGCTTCGACTTTAGGTCAACAGCACAGTTCAAGATTACATTTTCTAACGCTATCTCTTAGTAAAATATGGAACGCATATTGAATATGCAGCACATAGACGAAAAAACCATTATTTTATTTTTATATGTAATAATGAATAGGTTATATTAGGCTTTTGTAGGTTTGCTTCAGCGAGTAACTTGCAAATTAACCCAAGGAGCAGGTTTACTGCTTTATTATTTACCAGTAACACGTTAATTTCTCATCGTGTACCAGATAACTCTTCGTTGTTTTCTCGTTTGCCAGCTATTAGTACAAAAATCAACGTAAAGCGACTTTTTGTAAGGATTCTTGTGGCGTTAAAAAGTAATTCGTTAATAACTTATCTAATTCTATTATTATACTTACTTAAAAATAAAAAGTATCTTTAATTCATCATTATTTCAAGTTTCAATTGATAGAGGAACATGTTATAAGCAAGGATAATTTCTAACATATCTATTATTTTTGGCAGATTACAGTTATGGAAATTTGATAAGAAATGTTGTATAAGGATGCGATACAGTTACGATATATTCAGCACATATTTAACTATAGAAACACAGCAACAGTGCAATTACAATTTACAATTAACGACTTATCGGGAAAGCTCATTTGGAGGGTAAATATAATCAATCACGGACGAACGCAACTGAAAATTCGACAGCTGTTTCATCGTGCGTTTCGGAAATACACTGCATTGTATTTGCTTCGGAAATAACTGGCTTTCGATATGGAATAGACATTTATTTCTGTGATGTTCTCAAAGGTGTGTGAAGTCTGATAAATGCACGTTAACTCAAGAGGTTCTTAAAAGATATTCATGTGATGGTAATGAGTAAATAGTATAGACTTTAACTAAGAACAAAACAATGACACATCGAATTTATAGCGGTCTATTGTCGACACATGTGAAACAAGTTCTCTAGTTCTCGTTCTTCAGATGAAGACCATTGATCAGGGAGAGAGACGGCCACCTTCCAACGAAATACGACAGACCCCCGGGCTATTTACGAGTTTTAGCCCTCACAAAGTTTCGATTCGAATAAACAAGGTGGCTAGTTCAGAATCCAGTGCCGGATTTTGCGTCAATAAAAGATTTACGAATACGCAAGAGTCCATAGGCCTATACAATGCAATATGTTCATACGCATCCAATAACGGTTGGTTTTTAGAGGTTGACAAAAAATATTTGTTGGCTCGTCTCTTCAAAATACGTATATTCCGCGTCAGATTTTCCAATGTTCACTTCGGCGATCATAAAAAGGACGATGAATCAGTGAGTGTAAAATCGGAAATACGTTTTTTCAATCAGATATTTGTAGTAGATTATTCAAATTGTTTATCGCTTAGTGTTTAGCTCACATTTGTGTATAAATTTTGAGTTGGAGAATAACATCAAGCGTTAATTCTTGGATGTGGATTGTCATTACTTACTTTGTGATAAACCCTTTCCGCCCTCAGTATAAGATGGTTTGAATTTTGACTTTCACTATACAAGATACTATACTATACATTTAAAAGGTAATTTAATGAGAAAAGTCAGTCGCAAATGACCTTAGAGTGACAACTTACTGACGATTGAATTGAACCAAGTGTTCGTGGGAGATGTATATTTTCTTTGTTTTTATATAATGTATATTATCTATATTACAACACACGATTGTGTATAATAAAGAACCATTTCCCTGCCAGAGACACTGTTATGAAAAAGATATTGCAATACAGTGAGTTTTTTACATTCAATTTTGATTATAGCTAAATTTATTAACAGAATAAAATGTCAATTTATTCTACATTGTCTTGCTAAACATTATCAAATCGCTCAATTAACAATGCCTAAGAACGCCGAAACAAACAATTTAAAACAATTTCAGATTTCGCAAGTTACTCAGCAGAAAATGAGATATTTACCACATTACAGATGAAACTCGGAGACAAAGGAAGATAATTGATGCAACAAGTTTTCCAGAAACTTTTCTTTCAAAACCACTCGGAGATTTAAAAGGTATTTGAATTTTGTGGATGAGAGGTAGGTACTAGAACAAAGAAATGTAGAAGGTTAGGTACCTACTGCTTATTCAATAAATTGAACATTGACATCGGCGTATCATTACTTTTCTGCTTAAGATGACGTCATGCTAGGGTTTTAGTTGATTTGAACAATAGAGTATACTTTACTTTAATAGAGTATACTTTACGACTAATAACAATACGTATATGTATTTCACGCCGAGATTCGACTACGAAATTATTGTATGGTCGTGTCGTTGTTAAGTAAAATGTGTATATTCTCCGAGGATTTAAGTATAATAACATATGCCATTTGTTATTTTTAACGTTAGAAATTGCCAATGATTGACAATAAATCCAAATGTAGCAAAGCAATTCGCCGGGAGGCACCTACATAGAGTAATTCCTAACAGACGGCTCGCGATATCTGTCCTACTCCATACATATGGGATAGACTAGAACATAAAGACAAGCGTTTCAAACGAAATCTTTATTTGGAATCAAACGGAATATCCTCGTACGCTTTAATAATTCGTATGGAATATGTATGAGTTGTTATTTATAGCGTTCGGCGAACAATTGACGGGATGTAACCCATTTTCACTTCGAGTGTTGTTCGGGTGAAGCTTCATAATCTAATACATTGTGGGTTTGCTCATATTAAAATTGTTATTGTCGAAATACTAATGCTTGAAATTTTTTACGTAATTTCAGGGCAATTTTGTTTGGTTTGTAGCAGTGGCGAATGAATTTAATTTTTATTATTAATGAAATTTTTACAACAAGATATCTTTTAAATTTGAATTACCTAAGTCTTTTTCATGATTTTTCCGGATCTTCGAACTAAAAGAAATTGTAAAAAAAAACTAAAAAATTGTGCGATAATCGCCCAGAGATTAACTGTTCAACAAAAAATGGACTGTATGTATGTATGTTACGTGAAAATAGGTGATATGAGCAATCCCACTAATCCCAATCTAACTAATTGTATATGTAACTGAGTAATCGTAATAAGTTTATATTAATAATACTAATCTTTCCTTCGTATCTTTTTCACGTGGTTTATTAATTTTTCATCTTTATACGCTATACACCACGCTCATGAATCATTCTATTAATTAGTTAACACCGTATAAAAATCTGTGCAATCTTTTTGAGATTATCGCGCTCAGACAGACAGATGTTGTTTAATATTGTATACAAGAAACACATACATTATCATTTTTACATAGTCAATACATATGTGACATGTATAAAATATTTTTTTCATAAATCACCAGTATCATAACTGTTGGGCCATCTTACAAACGGGGAAAATTGATTCAGTTAACACGCATTATTCAGTAGGTTAAATGTTAAATGTTTTGTACGACACTGTCGTAAAAGCTATAAAAGGGTTAAGCACCTTACAATAATACACCTCCATAACATCCACGACCGCTTTTCACTATCACAGAGAACAATGAGTCGCCCGGTAAGTAATCGAACCCTTTGTTGTCTAATAGCTGAATCCGGTGCACACGAAAAGGTAATTAAGGCGTCTTTCATAAACTACATTTATTTAAGAGATAGTTTCTGTGCAAATTATATATTGAGTATTAATATTATAATCGTAGAAAAAAAACCTTAAATCAGAGTTAACATAAAATATTGATGAGTTAACGAAATAATTGTGAACATAAAATGATTGTTGCGATATGGCATGTACATTTATATTTTATATGCAAATAGAACTTTTTTATCATCATGAAATATTTTATACAAATAATGATCGTAAAATTCATCATTATCTCTATAATTATCAATAATACGTAAACAAGTTTTTGTACTTTGTTAATATATTAATTAATGCTAACAGATTCTTGTAAAGTAAATAATTAATTAATGAAACACACAATAAGAGGATGAATTAAGAAGAAGAAAAATAACAAACAGAACATTATCAGTGAAAGGCACTTATAAAAACATTTACTTTCAATTCCATCCTATTTATTGGATTGTATTTAATAACAATGAATGTCCGTAAAGTAAAGTCTGATGCTATTAATTATGTTATTATACAACCTTTAAAATATATGTTGTCCATTTAAATTTAATTTTGAATACTATGTTTATTATGCTTTCCAATTTAACTTCACAATTCATTTTAAATTAATTATTTTTCTTTTCTTAAGATAAAATCGATTGTTTTTTTGTATCGAAACACTCTTAATTCATAGAGTTCAAATGTTTAAATAGGCCTTCATAATCTCAGCCGAGGTAAGTGTGTTATTTATGTATGAATGAATTCATACGACCATGTAATTATGTTTTATTTCCTGTGAGTGTTGACTTCAAAAGATTTTTAATTGAGAAGCCGTCTATGTCATCGGGACTAATTATTTGAAATACGACTCTTCCAATTAATGAAAATTTCGCGTAAATACGCTTCAAGCTCTTTGTCATCACACAGCAGACGATAGTCGATTAGCGAAAAAATATCTCGACAAGTAAATCTATGTGAATAGGTAGGTACCTGATACTCTTCTACTGTACTGTACACAGGACAGGACAGTACTGTACTCTTCACAGGAAAAAATTTGAGCAAAATGGTGTACTCACTGTAGCCAGTCAATATATTTATGGTCATTAATGTGTATGCCAAAAAATTTAATGTGTGCAAGCGAAAAAGTCACAGACACAATTGTTTAACAAGAAGTAAGCATAATTTGCTTACGTTTTCATATCGCTTCAAAAGGTTCAGTGTTCGTTTATGGGGCTCGGTGTTCGTTACCTATTTACCTATAGGAACTTTAAAGCAACGAATTAAAGCACAGATTGT